>PVJA010016457.1:0-43452 GCA_004027025.1 Myocastor coypus
CCCCCCCCCCCCCCCCGAGTACCAGATGCCATATGTGCAAAATTTCAGAAGGACTGCATGATACCATCTTCCACCAGGGAGAGTTGCCCTGATGTGAAGCCGGAGTTGAGACAGGAGAGAGCTAAATGGCCTTCAGGCTGCGTCCAATACAGAATGTCCCACTGTCCTTTGGTTTGCTCCTTCTCAGTGCGTCCCCACAGAAGTCCAAGCTGGGAGCCTCCGGGGTTGGCAAAGGTTTCCTCTTGTCAGGTTCCGAGCTCCACTTGCGGCCAGTTCAACCCCGGGAGTGCGCAGTAACTCTGCTCTGATTTTACGTGACTTCCTGCCTTGTGGTCGCATTAGTCATTTTCTCACTCCTCTGATGAAGTACTGACACCTGCGACTTCCAGACGAGAAGCCTATTTTTGGCTCATGTTTTTAGTGTAGGTGGTTGGCTGGCTCCAAGGAAGAAAAGGGGCAGCGGGGGTACCAGGGAGGAAGGACGTAGTCCACGGCAGCCGGGAGGCAGAGAGGGAACGGAGGGGCGGGGACAAGAACAGACCTTCCAGAGGAAGGGAAGAGAGAGAACTAATGCATGTTGTGTACGCGACGAGCATCTCTTAGTTTGCAGAGGAGGAAGATTCGCCCTTGTATTGATGGCAGAGTTTCTGGGCCCATATCTTGTGTTCTGAGTAACTGCTTTGAAGATAATGATAGTCAATGTAGTAACAATTGATAATTTCCCATAGCCTTGTTATGGAATTCTATCTTGCCATTTTTCCCATTAAATGAAAGCATAGGCCTTCTAGGTTATAACCAAGAGGGCCTCACCTCTGAGCAGGAGACTTTTGTGGGACATTTTAGTTGTGAGCCATAATCGTTCACAAGAATTGACCAACGCCTCCAGGAGAAAATGAACACAGACATTCTTGGGATTAGGACTGGACGATGTCCTAGTAAATCTATAAGTTGACAGTTTTATAAACTGAAAATGCATTGATGACATCTGACCTATTCCACAACCTAGCTCAACTGCACTCTGGGCTATCAGTGGTTTACCCTCCTGTGTGTGGCAGTGGTGGCCACTGCTGCCCAGCTAAGGAGAAAAACAACGATTTTAAGTGCAAGACTCTGGGCATAGCTCAGAGGTATAAGTGCCTGCCTAACAAGAGCAAGATCCCGAGTTCAAACCCTGGTACACACACACAAACACACAAATCCAAGTGTGGTTTCTGTTGCCTGGGCATGCTTGTGCACTGTGCTGCAGTCCGACTGTAGCAAGCAGGAGTTGCGTGTTTATCTGTTTTCCTGCCTGTGCTTTCTTCTCCTCTGAATGCTCTGCTTCTTCAAATCTTGGATGTCACGGTGACACAATCCCTCACCTCTTCTTTCCCTTCTCAGCTTCCATCTTCTTGTTTTTCTACGTTTACCTTTGTGTGAGAATCCCCTCTGTCTGTCTGTCTGTCTGTCTGTCTGTCTGTGTCTCCCTCCCTCTCTCTCTCTCTCTCTCTCGAAAAAGTGGTTTCTAAACCTCAAACTGGCTGCTATCCCAAGGGCCAGCGCTGCCTGTAGAACACCAGCTCAGCCCTGCGGCTCCATGAACCCTTCTGGACTGTGCCTCACTCCTGCCCCTAAGGAGAGGGCTGTCATTAGTTTTGGACTGTTACTGTTCAGTGTAACATGTTTTTTCTAAGTTTTCTGTTTGTTCTGAAAAACTGATCTAATAAAAAAAAACCTTCATGTTTACTAAAAGCGGTTCAACACACGAATTTGAAGTGGACACTCAATATGCCTTTGCCTGTTTCTTTGTCAATTACCTGGAAATAAATTGGCATCTTACCTTAATGCTCCCATGAATAGTCTACTCAAGGAAATTTATAATGTATTGGGCGATTTTTTTTTGTGTGTGTGTGTGGCATTGGGCATGGATCTTGGGATCTTGAGCTTACCAGGCAAGCACTTATGCTGCTAAGCTGCATACCTGGCTTGTAATGCATTTGGTAAACTTTGCAGATGAAAGAAAAATCGTGATTTTGAGATGTACTTTAGAAACACTTGGTATACTTCTGGAAATACTGAAATTTAGGGAAAATAATAGCCCAAAATAATGAAATTCCTATGTGAGCAGTGTAGGTATTTGTTTTCTTTTATTTCATTTTTGTCTTTATTTATTTATTTATTTATCTAATGCAGGGTCTCTCTATGCAGCTCAGACTCATAGTGATCCTCCTGGCTCAGCCTCCTCAGCACTGGGATTACAGGCATGTACCACCACATCCACCAGTTTTAGGACTGTCAAGGTGCCCAGGGTCCTGGGGCTGGCATGGCATGTGGTACTGGGCATTGAGCCTGGCTCCTTGTGCTTCTAGGCAGGCTCTTGGACTGCCAAGCTAGCTCCTCAGTGCTCATTTTCTTTATGATAAAGAAAATTTCCTACTCTTATTTTAATAAGTGAAAGTCTTCTCACCTTCCCTTGCAAAAATATTTGCACCAAGATACTTGTTTGATATTGAATCTCGGTGTGTGCGGAATCTGATTGCACCCCATCTGACACCTACAAATCCTGAAGTTTGTTTTTTATGTCTCTTGTTCATTATTTGTGCATTTAACTTCAGTCGATATTAAGGCAAATTCTTAGCAGTGAGATCTCCTTTGAATTGGCACAAAGCTGTTTTTGTTGTGCGCTAGCCTCTTCTGTGAGCCTCACTTTGTTTCAGTCTGCCTGTGCTGTGTGCCAATCATGCCCACTTTTTTAGAGGGACACTTACTTCTTCCTGCTGACCACTCCTTGCCGGCTTGGTGACTTGTAGCCCTGAGTGACCTGGCAGACAGGACACCAAGTGTAAAAAGAGATTGGGGGCTTCCTTTGGGGGCCAGAACTCTAAATCAGGAAACTGACAGGCCAGGTTCCAGATGCTTGCTCTTTCTCTCTTTTCCCACTAGCATTAAAACAACCTCCTGTCACCTACTTCATCAATACCGAGCTACAGGACATCCCCCACATTTTGTGATTCTCAAAATGTGATGCAAGAAATCCCATAAAGCCCCCAAACCAAAAAAAAAAAAAAAAAAAAAAAAAAAAAAAAAAAAAAAAAAAAAAAAAAAAAAAAAAAAATCCCACCATTTTCTGAGCACCTCTCCTGTTTCATTTTATTTACTGTGATCACATGGAACCATCATTATATTGTGTTAATTATGTACCCATGTAAGTGGTGTAATGTTGTAGGCATTTATTACTCCACAAATGAGCCAATAGTTGGCTTCTTGGAAAAACAAAATAAAAAACAGAAAAGCTGCACTGTTACAGCTAGACAGTAAAACCTGAGTGACTGGAACCAGAAAGAGACAATTTCACTGAATTTTATCCTTGGTTATTCCTGTAGCAGATTCTTCTATGCCGCAGGGTATCACTAATTCTTTGTTGAAGGTTCTCTGCCCACCTGAAGGGAGCCCCAGATATTGTAATGCAGTTTCAGAAGGAAATCACATCTTTGCGGTCACAAGGGACACTGAGGAGATTTGGACCAAATTACAAGAAGCAGCAGTAAGGAAAGGGGTGGAAGTTATCCTCCGGCAGCCACTGTAGTCGAGGATATCTGTGAAATGACTCTTGGGGTATGGAGAGTAGAGGGTGACTTTTACAGTATAGAAGAAATAGCACGGGAGGTTTTTCTATTTGGATACAGCAAGAAGATCAGGTTATGCGTCTCCTTTTTCTTTGAAGTTGCTCTGGGAAAGAGCAACGAAGTTAAGAGAGCAGAGTGCTCCATCCCGGCATGTGGCATCAGGCTGCTTCAGCGTTTCTCCTTTTCCAAGGCTCTCAGAAGGACCTGTAACAAAATAAATTTCATTGTTAAATGATGGAAACCATATTTAAAAATGAGGAAGTGGTTCATTAGTTCTCTGTTTTTCCATCTCCTAGAGGGAAGTTGGTGGTTGTGGAAGCTCCGGTGTGAGGTGGGGTTTGAACTCATGACCCAATGCTGGATGCCCCAGGGAGTGACCCATTTTATTTCTTCTCATTGTTCTGTAAAAGTATTTCACATGGAGAAATCAGGAAATGAGTGAAATGAAGAGGCCCTGGGTGGGAAGCAGGGCCTCCTCGCTCTGTGAATGTGGACAAGCTACGTGTACGTCTGCAGCCTCCCTCTCTTTACGTAGTGACTGAGAATAATGATCCTTAATCAGGAGATCACATGGTGTCTGCCACTTGTCACATAGATGTTACTCAGTAAAGGATGGCAATTTTGTCCCACTCAATTTTCATAATTAAGAAAAGTAAGTAGTAAGAGCAACAACAAGAAAAACCCACCTTGATTTAGTCTCCTTTCTATCACTAGGACAAAATACCCAGAAAGCTAAAGGAGATTAGGTTACTGTTTTTCTCAGTTTTTTGTTATTTATTAATACCGGTTAACAGTACTCGATCATTACAGTCCTTCTGGGGAATCGCTTCCTGTACAGCGCACATCTCAGTTCTCGTTTCTTCTCCTTCCCACTCCTCCCTTTCCCCTCATTCATCTCTTGATCCCTGTCTCATTTGGAAAAGCCCGTTTCCCCATCACCTGTTTTCTACCTTTTATTGTGCTGTGACTTACAGTGTTAGTGGTTTCAGACGGTGGTCAGTAGGGGCCATGGCAGAAATGGCTTGGAGGGCGGGCTAGGTGGTGGAGCACTGTTCACCCAAGGACAGTCAGAAAACTGAGTGGAGAGAAGAGCCGGAGACAAGAAGGGATCCAGCCAGATCCTGCCCCTGGGACCTGCCGCTTTTAATCAGACTCCACTTCCTAGTAGCGCACTCAGTTGCTGACCCTATCAATGGACAAACATACCAATAGGTACAGAATGCTATAATCCAATCGCTTTCCAAAAGGCCCACCTCTGACTCTGTGAGACTCTTGGGGGGGGGGTCTTCTAGCTCTGAGCCCTCATAACTGTATACATGCTTTAAGGAAGCAAGGATAGTCATATTTTTAGCACCTGAAAGAGGATATGAAGTGAAAATGTAACGATAAGAAAAAGTATCAATTACCTTGACACATGCTTTGAATGCTCTTGAAGAGACTTGGGAAGATGCAATTTCATATTTTAAGGGTGCTGATTCGGTTCTTCTCTCAACTTGGTGGTTCAGCACTGCGTAATTTCAGATACTGCAAGAGCTTTGGGATCCGCCGCTAAGTCCCCAAGGTGCTCTGAATCTAAAATTTCTGCAATTCTCCATAATTCTGTCTCACAGATCCTAGAAAACAAAATGTCTTCTTTATGATGTCCATTCACTGTGTCACCATAAAGGGTGTTTGTGAAGACAGTTAGCAGTCTGCCCAGAAAATGAACTCTGGAGTCAATACTTAGTAGTCTTTGTGTTTCTTGGTCAGTAGCAATGTACGGTCTGCAACACTTGGATAATTTGGTCTTTTATATTTTTTCTTTCTTCTCCAAATTTCTCATATTGAGTCTCTTTAGGAAACAACAACAGGCCCCCTTTGGAGAGAAAGCAACCTTCTATTTTCACTGGGTGCAATAATAACTTGAGTAGTACTACCTGTTGAGAGGTAAATATTTGACAATTTCTACTCTACCATGGCTCTAAGAAGACTAGGGCCTTTAATTGCCTCCTTCATCTTTCAGGCATAGTTTCCCAACAGTGCTGTAACAAACCTTTACAAACTTAGTGTCATCAGACAACACAAAGTTATTGTCTTACAGTTCTGGAGGACAGGATGCCCACACTGTTCTCACTAGGGTCAAGTCAAGATGTATGCAGGGCTGTTTCTTCTTGATGCTCTTCTGTGAGAATCCCTTGTTTGGCCTATATGAAGCATCTAGATAATCTTCCTGGGCTCCTCAGCTCATGGTCTTTTCCTTTATTTTCAAAACCAGCAATATTGCCTTTCCACTACTCATCTTCTGATCCCCGAAAGCATCTCTGAATTCAAGGACGTACATGACTACACTGGCCCTACTTGGATAATCTTCAATCATCTCCCCAACTTAATTGAACAACTGCTGCAATGCCTCCTTTGCCATGGAAAGAAACATATTAATGGGTTCTAAGAATTAGGACTTGAACACCTTTTGGAGAAGCTTCATTATTTTTCTATCTTCTAAAAAAGTGTAACTGTGACTTTTGGTATAAACTTCCAAATGTTGTCTGCTCTTATCTCTCAGGTTCCTCAGTTTTCCACCATGAAGGAAGTTTGAGGGACTCTGGGGAAGAAAGCAGGATAGCAGGTCCTTCATTGAATGTATGGGTGCTAGAGAGGGCTTAGTCCTTCTGGATCATGCTTGTGTATTATCTATAGGATGTGATACTCTCCATTCCTGGAAAATTTTCCTAAGCACTAAATTGTGCCAAGCATCTTCAAGAGAGTACATGAATGCGAGTGGATTCACAAAGGCCTAGATACATTGGTGGTGACCCTATGGCACATGTGCTACCCCTGGCCCTTGTTATCATTGATAAACAAAGGCTGGCCAAGTAGGGTTGTACTTAAGAAGGAGCCTGCGCAGGTAAGGTGGTTTTATGAGTTCAGACACAGCCTCCCCTGGGAGCAATGGCTTTGCCAGAGCTGATAAATATCTTCTGTCTGGCAATCTGAGCATGATTATAACAGAAATAGGACAATACAGCTGTGATTGGATTAGAGGACTTGGATATAGCTGCAGCAGCTCCAGAGATGGTGGTTGGAGACGGTGAACATCCCCTCCTCCCTGCTCCTGGGCAATTTCACGGGGCAGTGGTGGCAGGGTGGCAGAGTCTATCTCAGGGCTGCTGATACCTTGGACTCTGCTTTTTGGAGGTCTAGAAGGACAACAAGCTTCTGGGTCCAGGGGTGGCTTCTCAGTGTGTGTTCCTGGATTTCCCTAGTTTTTGGTTCTCTAGACCATCTCTGTAGGCTACAAAGGAGGAAGTGGGAGAGCAGAGGGTAGATCTGGTAGTGAGGAGACACTGAGAAAGAGGAAGCTGAAGCCGAACTGGGCTTTCTGGAGTACTTTAGGCCGAGTTCATGGCCCCTCATTCTCTAGCCACTTACTGTAATAGAGACTGTTTCCAGGAGCCCAGAGCCCGAGGGAGGAAGCAAAACAGTAACACGACAACGCAGTGGAAGGAAATGGAAATTGCAACTCTTGAACTTGGTGAAGCAGAGGAGGCTTCCTCATCATAGGGCCTTTCCTTGAAGTGATATATATATATGTGTGTGTGTGTGTGTGTGTGTAAATTATTAGGATCAAACTGAAGATGTAGATATCAGAGGAAAAGGATGATCAGAGGTACTATTCAGGTTTTTGGAAGGAACCTTAAGCGGTGATTATTTCCATAGATAAAGT
Organism: Myocastor coypus; assembly: GCA_004027025.1. Taxonomy (NCBI): domain Eukaryota; kingdom Metazoa; phylum Chordata; class Mammalia; order Rodentia; family Myocastoridae; genus Myocastor; species Myocastor coypus. The sequence goes on from PVJA010016457.1 coordinate 7,309, forward strand.
CATCATGTGTACCCCAAATAGATGTGGTTTTATTGGCTGTTATACCTCAATGCACTTTAAAAAAAAGAGTGTGCTTAGTCAGAATGACCATAAATTGTGCTTTCAGGGAAGTGATTGACATCACTTTTGTTGTGAGTGGGAACTGTCCCTAAACCCCACATCATTTCAGGCACTGTGGTGAAGTCCACCGCTTGGAAGTCACTTAGCCTGGATTCTAAGTCCACATAGTGCCACTGGCTATAACACTGAGCAGCCCTATTTTCCGTTGACCTGACAACCCTACCTTCTGGAATGATGTGGTATTTACCTTGTGGGGTTATCCTGATTAAATAGTGATGCATTTAAAATGATGAACACATTTTTCCTGGTCTCTTACTCTCATTTAATACCCTTTTTTGTTTTGTTTTGTTTTCTTGTAAACCAATCATCTACTTGAGGGAGAGTACAGCAGTAACTGAAATTACATTAGAAGCAGCACACATCTAAGAGACCAGAATGACAGGCATTCTAAGTATATTTTTACTGTTACACATTGCTATTCTCATTGTCAAAAACATTTTGGAGGTTACTAGGGCCATTATTTAATTCATCCTGTGTATATTGACCACCTAGAGAGAAAACATTTTGTTTATATTTAGATTTCTAAATGTCTGTGTAAAAACTGTTTACTATTTTTTATCACATTCTATAGAGATTTATTAGAACATCCATGATTGATAGAAAATACCAATTCCAAGTTAAGTCTAAGATGTTTGTTACTCAGAAAGACAGTGCTGTTATGCTCAAGTGCCTATGTTATATAGTAATAGTATCACTAAGCTTTTCTTCTGGAGGGTTAAGAATATAGATTTATAGAACAAAAATTAGAGAAAAAGAAGGGCTACAAGGACAGCCGATATTTTGGCCCTAGCCCTTCAAGGTCAGTGAGGACTCAGGACATAAGAGAACCTGTGCTATAACATCCTATAACTCCATGGTGTCCCAAGTTTTCTGTTCAAGGAGATTATGGGGCTACAGAGGAAAGGGATTGAAGATATATAGCGTGCCAAAGGAGAGTCACCTAGAGAGAAAACATTCTCTCAGGCTATCACAGAGAGCAAACTGGTCAAGCAGTGGCTGTGACTCATCCAGATGGCTGACACTGACTGCAGTTCTACAAAGCACTGTACATGGTTTCAAAGTAAATCCTGAGGGGATTTGACCGACCTTGGGAGATACAAAAGTTACATGTTTTGCTATACAGGTCTTGCTTAAACTTGCCCTTAAGCAATGAGCAGAAAAGTTTAACCACAAGGCATAAAACGAAAAGCTAGATTAGAATGCTGAGCTGTAAAAGGCTTAAATCAATAGCTTCCAACATTGCCAGTTTTACCAATAATCCACTGTGATTATTGAACATTGGATTACATATACAACTACTTTCTCTTAGTTCAATGAGAAAAATATTTTTCATACCAATAATGATTAGAAAAACTATAATGTCTACACTCTGTGCTCTGTATAACTAATAAGACAACAATATACATTGTATCAAATATTGGAAATATACTACTAACATGTTTTGAAACTGTCACATTATTATTTCTTATTAAAAGTAATAAAAAATTTTAAAAAAGAAAATGATGAATGCAGTTCCTGGCTCTTCATGTTAAAGATGTTCCTTTACTTTTGAAAATTGGTGTTTAGTGGATTTTTTTTTTTTGAGACAGGCTCTTACTATGCAATTCAGGCTGGCCTTGAACTCATTTTTATAGCCCAGGCTGGTCTGGTATTTACACCGATCCTCCTGCATCAGCCTCTCAAATGCTGGCATTACAGGTGTGTGCCACCATGCCTAGCTTATTTAGTGGATTCTTATATTATAAATGTACCCTCATAGAATATTATCACACGTGAACACCTTGGGATATATGAGTTTATCAAACCAGTTGTCATCTACCAGGGTTCTGATAAGAGGAAACATAATAGGGGAGTTTATTAATGAGTCAGGGATAGAGCCTGACTCCAAGTAGAGGTAATAACGGGAAGCTCTGGGCTGATGGGTTTGGGGATCTTGGGGCTGTATCCTCACTTCCTGAATAATGGAAGCACAGCCCATATTTTACTTTTTTCACTTAGTCTAAGTATATGAATCATACAAAGGTGATCATTATCCAGAATTTAGTATCACAATAGAAAGCCATCTCCCAAGGTGTTGGGTCTAAGTGCATTTACTTCTGACATAAGAATAACAAGAGTCCCAGTTTTGGAGGGTTCGATAAGTAACTCTACAACCTCTGTCACTTTTTATCTCTAAGATGAGCATATAGGGCAAAATGATGTCTGACACCTCTTATCTAACAGTCAAGGTTCTCAAATAACGCTGGGCTAATGTTTCGTATTTCTTTTTATAGGAATTTGCTTTGCCCGAGGAGCATAAGATTGTATGCCAGACACACTGTGTAAGTCAGGTCAATTAAGAAGGATCGCTCCTTCAGCCTTAGGTTTGCTTTAGCAAATCTTTAGAGCTGGCTTTGTATTTATGACTCAGTAGAGGATCAAAAAAGCTCTGCATCCGAGGAGGGCACCGAGGCGCAAGCGCAGGGCAGATGTGCTCCTCAACCGTGACTTTTTCTCATTGACGTATGTGCTATCACAGGCAGCGCAGCTGCGTGTCAAAGAATCTTTTCAGTCTTGATTACAAACAACCATTCCCCAGGAGAATGGTGAGGAAGTTGTCCTTGTCACCTGGCTGAGCTGCTCCTCGGAGGCACCATGGCTAGCAAGTTGCAGGGCAGGTAGCGGCACCTGTCTGGCACCTAAAGATGAATGGAGTTGTTTGGGGGATGAAATAAAAATCTAGAGCATTCAGAACCAGTTCTTTATACTTTGGCTTTACTTGTGTTTCTTGCAGGTCGATCTTGGCGCTTTTCATTTATACAGGGGCAAAAATGCTGAGATTTATTTTTTATTTTAGGATAGGTCCTACAGGGCCTCACTACATCGATCGGATTCCTAGTGATCCGCCTGTGCTCAGCCTTCCAGGAGCTAGGATTACAGGCATGCGTCACCACGCCCAGTCTCAATTGCAATCTCATGGCATCCTAGGGGTGGGAGTAGGGCCCAGGGCCAGCACAACAGGCTGGGGATCGAACCCCCAGGTGCTTTACTCTGCTGAGCTATTTGGCTGGCCCAACGCTGGGATTTAGAACCAGATCCTCGGTAGCACTCATGCCGTCACTGTCGCATTTAATCACTTACACGTTTGAATTGTCTTCCAACACGCATTCCTGTTCCCTCCGGCTTGGCCCTTGGCTTTTAGAATCCATGAATATTTGGGAGTGCGGCACACAGTCTAGTTTACTTAGTCTAAGTGTATGAATCACACAATGGAGATCACTGTCTAGAATTTAGTAATATAATAGAAAGCCATCTCTCAAGGTGTTGGCTCTGTGTGTGTTTACTTTCGACATAAAAATAACAGAGTCCAGGGGCTGGCAGATAGCTCAGTGGACTAAAGCACCTGCTTAGGTAGAGCACAGGGGCCAGGATTGGAGCCCCAGCATGAGCCCTGCTGGCCCTGTCCCTGGGGCGCGCTGAGATGGTGATTCAGATTAGGCATTGTGGCGGGTAGAAGGTCCATTAAGTAACTATACAACTTCTGTTACTCTGTCACCATTGTTACTCTTCTCCACCACCCACTTCAAACTTAAATTGTATGGTTAATTTTTAATCCCAGGACCAGGATAAGGAGTTCCTGAAATGAGCCTGAGGTAACCTAAGTTTATATCTTTTGGAACACATTTCAAGGGATGCGTTGTGTTACAGATGAAACCCCGAAAGTTATGAACTGAACCTGATTCTAATGGAATCCCTGGCACTATTGTGCATCCTGGACACATCACGGCGGCATGGCCAATCTAATCACGAACATTAAAATACGTAGAAGGGACCAGGTAATTGCTTGACTCATTGTGACCCCAGCCTTATTGGTCTTCGCAGTCATGGTGGACAGTTACTCCACTTCTGGCTTCTGTGGAATCATGATTCACTGCTCTGTTTTGTATACATACTTCATGCTGCTGGTTTTTCTTCTTTAATGTTTGCATGTTATGTGAAGACAAACGCTTGTATTTTTAGAAAGTCTGTAGCATTCATTTAGACCTTTTCTTCAAGTGAGAACGCAGGACTAAATGATCAAGCTGCAATTAGCCCTGTGTGACAAAGACATTTGCTTATTTAATGGATGATTAATTTTCTGTCTTTCTTATTAGAGCAGCCATATGATTTGTATTCTCAACCAGGGCTGCTTGGAGAGGGAATGAGGACAGGATTAATCATTGCACAGGTCAGCAGGGATGAACTTGGACTCTACAGGGCACAGTGGGCATATGGTCACCCTATTTATAGATGAAGATGCTGCTGACCTAGCACCAAGAAAGCTGCCCCTGGACAGCTCGGAGGCTGTGCTGTGTACGCAGTGAGCCAGTTATACCTTCTTACCAGGATATCCTGGGGCTGATGTGACAGATATTGCCAAGGCGGATTTGTGCCCTTTTGACCAAGGGAGAACATGGAGAGACTAAGACTCTTGCAAGAAGGGTTGTATTACTTAAAGCTTTCCAGAGAAAGGGGAGGGGGCGTGCCCTCCTCCTGCCCCCAGGGCCATTTAGGGAGAGGCAGAAGAAGGAGTTTGTGGAAGTCTGGCCAGGGGTCTTCATCGTGACTTCCATGAGCAAGGCAGGCTGTGCACATAGCTTAGCTTCACTTGATACAAATGTTGCTGGTGGCTCCGAGCTCCAAGGAAGCTCTCTCCTTGTTTGGTTCCTGGACCTGAGTGCTTCCGTGCAGGAAAAATATGAAGAGTTAGTTAAAGGAGGGGATTGGAGTCTGGGCTCAGGGTGGGTTAGAGAATTTACAGTGGAATTTTTTGTGGACCCAGATAAGGGAATATCAGGGAAGAAGAAAACAACTTTAGTGGCCAGTTTGTCTTTGTGATTGGTGGGAGCCAAATAGCCACACATAAAATCTAAAGAATATGGTTAAAACAAAGGCCCTTGTTGAGGTGTACAGTGCCGTTTAGGATTTGGAATACAGATCATCTCTCAGAAGCTCCCTGGCTCAGGGGAGGTTAAACTCTTCTGGACAGCACCTGGGTTGCTCTCAGTGTGAAGGTGATAGCCTCTGTGGGCACTAGAATGTTTGGGGACCCAGAAAAATAAAACACTGAGGGTAGGTTGAAGGGACATCTTTGAAATGAAAGGCTTCTAGAAGGCTCCACTTCTTACAGCTTTATAAAGAACTCTGGTGATGGTTGGCTTTGAGACATAGTGTGAATACCAAGTTCGTCTTAGTTTTACAGCTGAGAGCAAGTGGCCAGACTTGTGCCGTCCAAGGGTGTGGAGAGCCCACCAGAGGGTGCAGTGAAGTCAGCTCTCCAGGGACCCTCACTTGACCCTCTCTGCAAATAATATCCTTTCTTCAGAGCTGAGGACACGAAAGGGGATTCAGAGAAGAGCCCAAAGCATCACAGCTCTTGAGCAGCAGAATTAATAACAGAACACAGGGCTGCCTGACTCCTAGGTCAGTGTTGTGACCATCCGATTTCCTTATCCTCAGCTGTGAGCTTCATGGAAAGAAAAACTGGAACCTTTCCTGGGTTAGCTGGTTCTCTCTTGATTTAAGGGTATGGGTAAAACCTGGGACAAGTCTCCTACAATGGGAGGCCCTGCCTTCACTTGTTCTAGCAGTGGGGCGGCTTTTGCATAGCTCCCAGCATGTTGCCATTTATGGATTTGGGCAAAATAACAGAACTGCACAGCTTCAGAGTGTCAGACTTCTTTTTTTTTTTTTTTTTCTTTTTCTTCCACTGAGCTTCCTGTTTCTATGGCAATGAATAGGATGTTTTGCACCAAGAAACACTTTAAATGCCACTGGGGGAAGGTAAGAACCACATGTAGATTTCTGCAGAGCAGGGAGATGAAATGACACGCTAACAACTGAGTGAAACAAGGCAAGAAAGGAAATGGAAACGCTGAGGAGTGGGAGAAGGGAAGAGGGTGGTTATGAAATACGCGCTTGGGAGGAAGAATAAAGCAGAGACAGCGACAGGGCAGGTAAGAACAGGGGTGTCAGTGTGTAGCGGCATTCGTGGACATTCAGGAAGAATGGGCCAGCTGTGCGAGTGCCACCAGGTGGGAGTGTCAGGTAGTGCTCATCCGGAAGTAGGGCTGTAGAAAGGTGGCAGGGCCTGCCTTCTCATCACACAGGCTCCTCTTGAAAATGATTTCTAGAATGCTCTATAAGATAGAGACACTCACAGAGTATGCCCTGGACATGCTTACTGGGCACACAAGCAGGCTGGCCCAGGACCTGCAAGTCAGCCTTTCTGCTCACAGGGTCAGAACTGTTTCTCTTCCATGATGGATGCCTGTGGGCTGACTCTGGAAGATTCTTCTGTCTTCCTTTGCTTACATGAGTCACCTTTCCACCCCTAGAAAAAAACACCTGAGATAATCAACTTCATAGAAGGAAATTTTATTTTAGCTCATGATCTTGGTTCAACGCATGGTCAGCTGGCCCTGTAGCTCTAGGGTCCATGGCAAAGCAGTATGGAATAGTGGGGGCATTCGTTGGAGAAAAATGATTCACCTCATGGCTGGGATGCCAAAGAGAGAAAGAAGGGACCGTGAGCCACAGCTCCCTTCAAGGGCTCACCGCTTGGGTTAGTCACTTGGTGTTCCATCCTCACAGTTTCAGAGGGCTCACTCTAAACTTGGCTGGCTCCTAGACTGGAGCATGAGGATAGAAGAGAGGGTAGGAGAAATCTGTATGAGTTGAGGTGGTCAGGAAGCAGAGAGAGAAAGAGAAGGGAAGGGCCGAGGACAAGAGTGTAGCCTTCTGGGACACCCTCCCTGGGACCCATCTCCTAAGATTGCATTCAGCTATGAACTCATCATTGGATTCAATGGATCCCTACCTATGAACTCATGAGATTTAGGGGGACATATTAGGTGTAAGCAATCATGCCTCCAGTGACCCAAGTATCTGCCACTAAGACTTTCTTCTTTAAAGATTTCACTGTGTCCCAACAGTACCAAGCAGGCTGGCCCAGGACCTGCCAGTCCTCTGATTCATGGGAATTTGCTGAACATTCTAGACCAAGCCATAGCAGCTTTCCTTTCTTCTCTTTTTATTTGGAGGGGGATTATCCATATATGTACCCTAGAAGATAGATATTTGAACTAATATAAAACACAAAGGATGCCAAAGAAAATCTAGAACATTCCAGAAGCAATGGGAAAAAGTTTCTTTCTCTTTCCTTTATCTACTTTCTCCAATCAAGACACAGACACATATGAGCCAATCAGCACATAAAGACCACAGAATTACTTAAAATGAAACCAGACGAAGCGATGAACAGCACAGCAAGGACTTCTTACTTTTGATTGTGTTAATTCCTTTGCCGTAGCAGGCCAAATCAAGTCAAACTCCATCTAGCCCGGAGTTCCTGTTCTATAAGGTTTTAAGAGCTGTAAGTTACAATTAAAGACACAGTTGTAGGAAAAGTCAGTCGAAGGGTAGCCTCAAAATAGCTGGTGCTTGTGGAAGGCACAGTCAGATGTATTTGCCCAGCTGCCTGATGGGGACCCAAGGCCTCCCAGGCACTTGCCAGAGGCCCATAAAAGGCTCACCTACAGCTGCTTGTGAAATTGGTTCCTTGTTAATGAAAGTCAACCAAGAGTCATATGAGCCAACGGCAGCTGGACAGAGAGAGAGCCGGGTGCCAAGCTGAGCAGGAAGTGGCCAGGGGCCAGGGTAAACAACCAGGGGCAGGAGCCGAGGTGATGTCTGTCCCAGGATAGCTCTGCAAGGCACTGCTTTCCAAGGGTTTGGCGAGGGCAGTGTGGTTTATTTTCAGTCAACCTGGGTATGCCCTCACTTACTATGGGAGCCTCAAATTTGCATGTCTACTTTAAGAGACCCTCACAAATACACATAATCAAATGATAATTTATGCCTTCTGTGAAGATTGGAATCAAGCGCGGCTTGATGCAACGGCAAAACAGAACAAATCTGGAAACCCTGGCAGGCAACAGAGGGGAATGGAGGGAGCACGTGTTTCATGGAGTTTTGGAAGCGAGGCTGAGCAAAGGCTGGAAAACTTCCTGGCACTGGGCTCCTTCCAAAGCCCCCGAGGGGACTTTCTACAACAGCTGAGGGATGGCCTTTCTGTCTCACAGCCCCGATCCAGCATGACTGTATCCACCAGCACCAGGCACGGAGCAGGTCCTTGGCAAACAGGGGAACTGATGAACAATACTGGGAATGTTCGCAGTACAACACCCGCTTCCAGGTTTGGGAAGTGTCAGGTCTTGCTTTGCTCCACACCCAGCTTGATATTAAAGGAGAAAGCCAGCTCACATAGGACATTCTGAGCTGCTCTATGCAGCCACCCTCTCCCGTTGCACTCGGTGTCTGATGCTAAGAGGGCACAGTTTCCCAGCAGTCTTGTATGAGTGATGCTTGCCGTGTTGCACTGCCCAGACCATCTCGTCTAGTGTATGCTAAACTGGCTCTGTTTCTAAGAATGGCACACATTTCTTCTACACATTTCTTTTTATTCTTACTGACATCAACTTGACTGTGGGATTAAAATGCATCAGCTGCGTTCAGGGTGCATGTTGTAAATGCCTTTGGGATTTCTTGCCTTGCCTGTACCACTACATTTCTCCAGGAGTGATCTCTGTCTGCAAAAGGGGATCCCAAGTACTACAGGATCTTCCCTGATGCTGCGAACTGCCCACGGTTCACACATCAGCACCCATGTGGACCCACGTTAGGGAATCACTACCTTTCTTTTAGGAATTTGCAATTGGGTTGAAAGAAATGAAAACATAGGGACCAGTGTCTGTGTTTGGCTCTAATATTTTTGTAACTGTAATTGTAATGTGCACAGAGAATTAGAGTCCATCTCTGTGTAGAGTAAAAGTGAAGGGGAAGATGGAGAGTAAAAAGTTAAAAGAGGGTTGGCTACAGTTTCTGCTGTTGGCATCTGAAGATGACTTTTACATCTTCATAATAAATCCTTGCTGATTGAGCCACTCACCCTTATTGGTTTTCTGACCCTTAAATCCAGAACGACACTACATTTCAGCATAGATTTCTCTTGCTCCAGTCTCCTCTGCGTCCCTAAGTCTACTGATTTTCCAACCTGCCTCAGCTTTACTGGGGATCATAACATGACTCCTGTTTTCTTATATCACCATGGGCATGACACACCTCATTCTCCGAGCACTCCCTAAACTGGAGTTCACCCCAAATAATTTTTGTTTTTTAGCCTCTGCAATCTGCTCCTTTGCTTGGGTTTAGTGTTTCCCTCTAAATGTGCTCTTTTAGATCACCTCTTTTGCTTCCCACAGTGCTGCCCAGGGGTGGAATGGTCTTCCTTTAGCATTTTCCCATACAAATAACCTACAGTGAGCACTTAGATGTGTTTTCTCTTTTTGTGAATACAATGGTCTACTTCATGCCTTATGTTAAAAATAACAAATGACCACAATTCAAGCTGAACTCTTGGTGGGGCACTTCATCACTAAGCTTTTGGCTTTGATGTGACCAGTGTATCTCATTTTTATAAATATGGTAACAAAGGCTGACCTGACTAACACTGGCCTAATCTACGGAAGCGATGAGGAACCTAAATTATGTTCCTGGCTCATCTGGGAAACTAGCATCTCTTTCTCAGGAGAAAGACTTGAGTGTTCTCCTTATGGGGGTGAAGCGGTGCTCTTTCAGCTGTGAAGAAAAGGAAAGGTTGGGGAAATACACAATATGTCATTCATTTGATATCTGTGTCTCTTTCTGATGTCACGAAATGAAAGCATGTGTTTTGTAGGAGAGCTTGATGAAAGACTAGCTGCTTAACCATCTGAAGAAAAGATAACTGGAAGGGGTTACAGATGCTAAGTAAGAGGGGCATAGCAGGGAAAGAGAAATACTGCTGTATATGGAACAGGACTGAGTATCATAGGGTTTATAGGGTCACATCATTAAATATTTCACATGATATTTGCTATAAGATACCTTAAGAAGCCCATGCTAACTTCTTGATTGTATGCAAAGCTCATCCTGCGTCTTGTGCCACCCAAATGTTGAAGCTGGTCATACAGTCTCATCATTCAAGACAACCTCCTTACTTATTTTGTGTCATGCCCAGCCCTGGTCATAATTCTTTTTTTTTTTTTTTTTTTTTTTTTTTGTCTTTTTGAGACAGGGTCTCGCTGTACAGTTCAGGCTTGCCTTGAGCTCACTTTTGTAGCCCAGGCTGGTCTCGAACTCTCACCGATCCTCCTGCCTCAGCCTCCCGAGTGCTGGGATTACAGGCATGCGCCACCATGCCCGGCTCCTGGTCATAATTCTTAAAAACATTCCTGTTTTCGATTCATCACATTCTTTCTCTAACAAATAGTTTGGTAATAACACAGACAAAATGGGGATGTTTTAAGGAAAATAAAAGTTGTATACTAAGTATCCAACATAAGGGATTATAAGGATTCTTTCATGTCTACACACATGGAAAAGGTCCCTCACTGCCTTACACCCTCCACTGGACCTCTCCTCTAGTCCTTCTGATTTCTTATGGTTCCCTGCCAAAATAAATTTTTCTGTCATTCTTTGGACTTATTTTAATTTGACTTTGGAATGGGCTCCAGTTTGCTTAAGTGTGGGAACACACATTGGTACAAATAATCATAACACTTAAATTTTGAAGTAGAGCCTAAGCAGTACGAATAAACAGTCAAGGTAACATCTAAGAGGTTTTCACCAGGACAACTTCTAGGAGAAGGAAAGCCCACATGATAGTGGATTATACAGTGACCCCAAACACACATTGGTGAGTTCCTGGTTGCCAGAGTTCTGGGGGCTCTGTGCACATGACGCATGCCTCGGGATTCAGGAAATGAGCTCACTAGACTCTAAAACACAGCCACAGAGTGAGTATTAGGTTCCAGTGGAGAAAAGGGATGGAACATTGCAGGAATGGAACATTGAGGTTTTTTTTTTAGTTATATTCCAGACCAAAGTTGGAGTAACTTCACAGGCAGTCCGCAATGTCATCTCTGGAATCTTCGTCCTCTTACTGCCTAACTACTCTGTCTGGGGATCTCTCTTCATCTTTAAATAAAACAACAGAATTATGCAGGGGTTTTGGAAAACTAGATTTCCAAAGACTAAGATTTTTTGAAATGCTGGAAACATGGGAACCTAAGGAAAGGAGGTGAGGTGTCTGTCTGTGAGACCTTATTGAATGTGGAACACATTGCAAAAGAAAGCATAAATATTGAAGGAGACATCTGATACGTTTGTACCTTCAACCTCCCTTCCTTCTCTGGGCTTGTGGGTAGTGGATCACATGAATAAGGCCTCTCAGGCAAATAGCCTGAGGTGGAGGATAGAGAAAGAAGCAAGTTGAAAAATTGTCTATGTTTTCTGCATAAGGGCAATTTCCAGCAATCATTGTATTTTTCCAAAAGATGTCTTTGGGAAATCAATTTTGGAGAAAAGGGCAAATGATAGATGATCACCATGAAGTTGGCCTAGAAGATTGCGAATCTCAGTCTTCATGCGCCCCCTAGCGTAGCATCAAGGGCAGCTTGTGGGTCATTGGGTTGATGCTGAAAATCTGTCATTCTTAATTACTCCTTTGATGAACAAGAAATGTCTCTAAGAGATAAATTAGAAATATACTAATGTTAAATAATGAATCAAATTGCAACTCTAGCAATTAAGGGCTACAAATTAATAATTTTTTTTAAAAAAACAAGGAGCTCTGGTATGCTCAAGACCAAAGGAAGCAGAGATTGGGTGGATGGATTTACCATCGTGTAGAGCACAGTCTCACTTTACAGTGTGGAGATGAATCCTCAGGGGAAGCTTGATAGGGCATTGTGGGTTTTTTCCCCAGTTGGTCTGAGTTGACCTTGATTTTCCATCTTTGTGGGTACTGGTCTACCTATAGGACAGCACTGTTTCTTTTGATGAGCCTGCCTATCATCTTGTCGTGAATTCTTTCAGAGCTGTCATCTCTGCAAACCCTCTTGGGACCCCTGCTGGAACTTTGTGTGGTAAACCCCACACTCATTCCTTTCAGAGCATTGTAAACTTGTTAGCTCGAAGACAACTAACTATCTTGCATTTCCTGAACCTTATGGGACCATTTCCCAGTAGCATTTTTACTGCCTCTAACACTGAATTACGAATCATTACATATTGCCGTGTGATTTCTTGAGGTCAGTTCGTTATTTCAAGGGAGTTGTGTGCCTGCAGGAATGGGGGCTTCCTGATGTAATTCTGTTTCTTCCTGTGGTGGGGGTGGGGCCTTGCACCATGCAAGGAATGTGGGAGGTAATTATAGAATTAGTTGGCTGGTTTCCTACTGTAGACTTTGACTTGAACATATTCCAAATCTGTTTCCTAAGGGGAATTTTGAACTTAAAGAAGAGGAAGGAAAGGCTGGGAAGTCACTGGGTGCCTAAAAACTATGAAACAAGCTCATCTAGGGAGGATGTGCTCCTCTTTTCACACTCATGATGATGTGGGCCGGGCTTCGACTCATACTGAATCCTAGTTACATTGACACTTGAAATAACTCTGTAAAAATGTCTAGACCTCCTGAGCAGAGAAAGAGCAATAGCAAAGAGGTTTGATAGTTGTACACAAGACAAGATGAAAGGAAACATTCTCATGCATGTTAAGGTAACAGGTGAAAAATTCAAATCAAATCAAAGCAAAGATACTCTATCAAGAGTGAGAAAGAAACCTGTTCCACATTTTCATCATGAAAGGACAGAACACATTTAGTGCCATTAGGTAAGGGTTAGAGCGTTGAAGGACTGATTGTATAGGGCAACTGAGGAGCGTGTGGATGAAGGTTGTTTCATGTGCCCCCCTTCGTGGCTGGCTGTTTTAGGCAGATGCATCTCCAGTGCAGACCACGCAGAACTGGGCAATGGAAAGGCTGACCCTGCTTGGCCATAGCAAGCATCTCTGTGCGGTTGCCTAAGGTATTTTTAATACTGTTTGTATTGGCTGGAAAAGGTACATTCTGAGATTCTAATTATTATAAACTATTAACTCTACATATTACATATTCATCATAACATTATAATAATTATTATTTTTTAAATTTTTTATTTTATTTTATTTCTTTTCTTGTTTCAGAACTTTTGTTTGTTTATTTATTTATTTTTATGGCCGGCTCAGCCTGCCCTGAGGGCAGGGCTGGCACAGCATGTGGTGCCGGGGATCGAACCGTGGTCCCTGCAGCCGCCCAAGCTTTCCTAAGCAGGTGCTTTAGACCACTGAGCCATCCTGCGGGCCCAACATTATAATTATTAATTGCAGTTAATATTTTGTGCCATAGGTTCAGAAATTGAGGTGTTTGGAGGGTAAGGAGGATCTTCCTTTCTTATCACAGGTCTCTCAGGAGTCAAAGGAGCACCTCTGCTCGATTCTTCAGCAAGAAGGGATGCCCCCAAGCTGAGCAATTTTTTTTATTGTGCAGAGTTTTTATTACTATAAAAAAGTTTATTTCAATGTAATTTTTAAAGTAAATAGATAAAAATTTTAAATATCTATAATACTACCTTTCTGAGGCTGGGGAGATAGCTTGTGGGCCTAAGTACTTGCCTGGCAAACACAAGGACATGGGTTCAATCTCCAGTACCACCTGTGCCACTAGGGAGCCTCAGGTGTGCTATGCCAGCCCCTGAAAACAGGTGTGGGGCACACATCTGTAATCCCACCTCTGGGGAGGCTGAGATAGGAGGATCACTGAGTCTGAGCTGCATAATGAGACCTTGGATTAAATAAACAAATTAAAATAAGAAATATTTTTAAAAATGCAATACTTTCTTAGAGATAACTACTATCAACATTTGGGCGAATGCTTCTGGACATATGAGCAAATCCTTGATTATGTACATTTTTATTTTGCAAAATCATTATCTGTAAGAGCCAGCCAAATAGCTCAGTGGATTGAAGTGCCTGCAAGCAGGTACAGGGCCCAGGGGTTTGATCACCAGACCTGCTGTGCCTACTCTGCCCCTGGGGCATGCTGATACTGTAATTGAGACTGGGCATGGTGATGCGTGCCTGTAATCCCAGCTCTTGGAAGGCTGTAAACAGGTGGATCACCATGAGTTCAATATGGTAGTGAGACCTTGAACACCCTGTAAACCCTTCCCTAAAAATACAGAAAAATATCATTATCTGTATTTTAGAATAAGTCTTTGTCACTGAAAATTTTCTATCACATTTTTTTTCAAAGCCAAATAAGCACATTCCATTTCAAATAACTCCACCTGTTGTGACTTTTCCATTGTTAGGCCAGCATCTGATCCTCCTTTGGTAGCAAAGCCCTTCCAATACGTGAAGACTGACTGCTCTCAGGTGTCCATGTTTTTTTTTTCAGAACTGGGGATTGAACTCAGTTCCTTGGGCTTGCCAGGTAAGCACTTATCATACTGAGCTATCTCTCCAGCCCTTACTATGCATTCTTTATATAAACAAATGACAAAAACTTTCCATACTTGAGTAAAATTTGATGATTGGACATGTGTGTACACCACAGAACCATCACAGAAATAAGAAAAACAAAACACACTTATCATCTCCAAAAGTTTGCTTACGCTTTCTATTTTGAGAGAGACAGACAGAGAGACAGAGAGAGATACACAGAGAGAGATACAGAGAAACAGCTACACAATACACACACACACACACACACACAGAGAGAGAGAGAGAGAGAGAGAGAGAGAGAGAGAGAGAAACACCTAATATAAGATTCATCTTTTTGTCAAAACCAAACTTCGCCGCATAATTTGGTACAGTAGCCCAGACCCACGGTCGTGCAGTAGATGTCTAGATCTTTACTCATTAGCATTACTGAAGCTTTAAAACCTTCGAGCCAAAGTCCCTCATCTCCCCCTCTCACCAGTCCTTCAGATCCACATCCAAAACCCTACATCTGCGACGCTGATTATTTTGGATGCCTCCCACAAGCAGAACCATGCAATATTTGCCCGCTCTCACCGGCTTGTAAGTTCAACCACGTTGCTGTGCGTGAAAACTTTTCCTTCTTTTCGAATGCTTGGTAATATTCCATTGCGCGTTGACATCTTCTCCATTCATCCCTTGACAGGCACTCAGGTTGTGCCCTGGGCTTGGCCGTGGTGAGCATGGTGGCAACAGATATGGTGACGCAGACAGCTCTTTAAAATGCAATTTCAATTCTTCTGAATAAATACACAAGAGAGGGATTAGTGGATCCGATGGGAATTCTATTTTTAATTTTTGAGAAATCTTCAACTAATCTTAGAGAAGAGTGCCAAGAACGTGCAACGAGGAAAGGATTGACTCTTCAATAAATGGTGTTGGGAAAATTGCCTGTAAGTATAGAAAAGAATGAAATTGGACCCTTTTATCCTTCTCAGTATACATAAAAGTCAGCTCAAAATAGATTTAAGATTTAAATGTAGAACTTGAAAATCACTGTTTTGGCTTTAGCTAGCTTCAGGTTTTCGGGGCTATTTGACAGTGCTCGCGTCCTATTTCTTTGCCTTTGAATTAATTTCAATTGGTCATTTTCCCAAGAATGGGACGTAATATTTTGGGAAAGGCTGAAAGTCCTTCCTTTTGGGGTGGGAGTTTGAATTTATTCATCCAGGCTGAGTTGCAGGGACTTTTTGAAGCGGAAACATCGAGTCTTGCTTCTTGCTTTTCCTCTGCTCTCATTCGGTGACCACAATGTGCACCTGCGTGTGACGCCCGTGCTAATCTTCCAGGCAGTGCTCCTAACTGCAGTGCATCTTTGTAGATTCTTCCATAAATCCAGCAAATATTTAACAAGCACTTGTTATGTATCAGGAAGGCACTCAACAACGTCGCAATGGTGATGGAGATGGATTTGTTCCCCTGCCCTCAACAGACTTACAATCTGCAATAAAGGAAAGGGTCAAAGCAGGATGTCACAAAAGCACAGGAGAGATTGTCACTGCTTGAAAGCTTGGGGAATATCTTGCTAAAGAACTGTAATGTAAAACCTGAAGGGGAAGTGATTCTTATTAATGTAAGATTTAGCCCATCATCCCGGCCTACTGAGATCATTTCAGATATTAGTTCCATATATATCTTTATTTGTGAATGACAGCAATGTTATCTCCATTACTAGATAAAACTGTAGGGAAATGACAGGGCCACAGGGCCAAGGACAGGTCTTTTTGACACCATAAATAGTTCCTCCAAATGTTTCCAGATCCATCTGCTTGTGCTTTACTTTGAGGAACTTTTTCTGATGAATGTGTTGGCATTGGATGAAGGGTATGGCTGGTCGTAACTGACTTAATTAACTTCTGCTTTATGGTGACTTGCTTATATGACTTATGTGCTTAAATCCTCCCAAGGCTTGGCCTGAACTCAATGCGGCCACACTTCACACAGCCTTCTGTGACCCTGGGAGTGGGCTGCCAGTCACACTCTCTGACTGATGCTGCGGATGTCTGTATTTACAGCTTTGCACCTCTTTGCATGCTGTCCTTAGAAATTGTTGTCATATTAAAGGATATTAGCCTATGTTTTCCACCACATCCTATAGTTTCCACTCCATTATTCTCCATTGTTCTCATGCATATATATGTATATATGTATATATATATATATATATACATACATATATATATATATATATATATATATATATTTACCTTTTTCCCTCTTTAAATACGTGTGTGCTCATTTTCCATCTAAATCCTACTTTGCAATATCCAAAGGGACCAATTCAGTTACTGGATAGTCAAATGTGTGTTTGGAGCCAAACATACATAAGCTGCTGGGAGGCTCCACGCACCCCTCCTTTGACAATCTTCTCTGATACTGTGGAGACGCGTATTGCCCTCTTCTCACTCTCACCTGTCTTCAGCAGATACCTGGATGTAGAAACGTGAAGCAATAGTTTCTAATGGTAGAGCGTATTTCTTCTTTCTGAGTTAGTGCCTCATTTTACTTTGTTTCTGAGCCAGAACCGTGAGCTCCTAGAAAGAAGAGGAGGCTACCATGTGATGCAAAATGAGTATTGTTGGGCCATGTACAAGCACGGTCAGGGTGGCTGTCAGTGCCTGGATCCCAGCCATCAGCCAGAGAGAGGCAGCAGGGGAATCTCTGTTCTGCGTGCAGGGAAACTGCGATTGAAAATTTTACAGCTGATCCATGTTTTGTGGAATGATAATCCATTTGGAAGCTACTTTCAATCTAATACACGCTTGCCGAGGAACGCACACTGTTCTCTTCCCGTGACTCTATGACTTCATTCAATTAAAGCAAGCATTTTTCAGGGAGCATCGCCTTTGTTTCGCTGCCTCTGTTGGTGTTATCCAACGTTCTTCCATGAATTTACCAGAAAATAAGAGCCTTTGTTCTGCAAATTTAAGTTGTAATGCCAACCATTTATACAAATCTATTGCAGGCCTGCTTGGAGAGTTTGAAAAATGTTTAATTTTAGCAATAATATGCAACTGAGTTTCTGTGCAGAGAATATATATATATATATATATATATATATATATATATATATATATATATTATTTTTTGGTCTGGCAATGAATCACAGTTTTCATACCTTGAACGGTCTGCCTCGGGTTCCTTTCTTGCATGTGGGCTGCACGTTGAAGTAACAGTGGGTTGAACCTGCTGCTCTGAATTTTAGGTGAGCTCTTGTGCAGCCAGCACCCAGAGAAGACAGGGGTGTGTTTTATTAGAGGTCTCAGGCGAGGTGAAAGTCTCCTGCAAAATCCATCATCAGCCTGGATAACTCATTGTCAGTCGGCCTCTGACACAAAGAAAATGCTGCCCCCTGACACCAGCCATAAGGTGTCAGCAGGGACCTCAGCAGGGTCCTCAGGAGGGACCACAGCTGACTGGCAGCTTTGCCCATTCGGCAGCACTTTTTTTTTTTTTTTTTTTTTTTTTTTTTAAACAATGCGGCTTTGATGTTCTTAGAGCTACCGTGCATGCAGGAATGACTGAATGCTTCTGCACTTACCTGCGTGTGTTACTTATAAAGTAGCAACCTTTTGCAGGTTGCAGCTCTCTGGGAGGGGAGCCATGCTCCATTTGCATCTTGGGAATGGCTGAGCTCCTTCTGCCTGCTTGTTATAGAATGCGTCTCCCATTTGGGAAAGCCTAGGAAGGAAAAATTAGTCTAGATAGTCGAAAATATGAGTCGCTGGATTGTTGTGACACAGTACTTGGTGAGTCTCTAATGTCTCAGAAGTACTTTGTTAAAATATTCTAGGAGAATGCTATGAAGAATGTCGAAATTTTAACCATCGTTCTTTATGCATCCGCTTGTCTGTTCATAGTGAAACAAGCACATACAGAAAGGTGAATCTGCCTTGAGGATATTGTAGTTCATCAAACACTGACCTGCCTCTGTTAGCTCACAACCTAGTCATGCAGCCAGAAATGTCAGGAGGGAAATTTTGTTCAGTGTGAATGAACATCAGCATTCGAGCAGGGAAAAGAGAGTTTTACAGAGGAGCACAGAGGAGGCTGGTTTTTTTCCCTCTGTAGGAAGAGGAGGAGAAGGGGAAGGAGCAGAGCTGGCGACGCTTGCACAGTCTTCAAGGAAATGCAGAAGTGACTGGCAAGATGGGCACCCCAGCGCCAAGCGACAACCACCAGCAAGGCACATGATCTGATTAAGTGTGAACTGGGTCCCAGAGCACTGATGCTCTGCCCTCCAGAGGAGGCGAGGTCCAGGAAGGCAGCAGCCTCCAAGAACGGGCTTGTGCTGAGCGTGTCTCATTCTTAGTGCTTCTATAGGCTTTTCACTGTGGTATTCTAATTGAAAAATCTAGATAAAAATATTATCTATCAGGGAAGGTGAAGGAAATCTCTATTTCTACAGAAACTAAGATACAAAGCCAATCTCTTTCATTGATAAGCCCTCAGTTAAGGTATGGCAAGTCTATGTCTACCAAAAACTGATGGCCTTTAGAGTTGACAGAGGACAAATATTTACAGTGACAATAACAGAAGTGGCAGGGCTAGTGAAGGACAGTTGCTCACTCTGAAGCAAAGGGTCATGGGAAGGCAGTGCAAGAAATGCTGAGAGGGATTCTCAGTAGAAACAAGAAGTTGCTTTCACAGTTTACAAGAATGGATATATTTTTGTTGATCACAAGAAAACCACAGGATGGAAATACAGGCATGTGGATATATATATATATATATATATATATATATATATATATATATATATATATATATATTCATTCAGAGAAAGGGAATTTCAGGATGTTAAGTGCACCAAAGGGGTCAAGGATGTGGTAACAGCACAATGGGACACCCACTACGGCATTCACAAACACATGCATATGCACAGCAGGTACCAAGCAGATGAGATGGATTAACATCATCTGTTTCTAATACTCATTTCATAAGTCTGGGCCAACTTTTAAAAGGTCATTTTACCGAGCTTCCTCTTCCCTAGTTCTCGGTAAGTGGTGAATCACTGGGTGCTTAAAGCTAAAGGAGATACATTTCTGATGACCAAGAGGGGTAACACAGAATAAATGGGGGGAAGGCAGTTAAACAAGAAGACTCACTCTCTGTGACCAGAGAGTTCCCGGTTTGACTCACAGCTGCTATCTTTGTGAGACCACTGGCTGGTGAGACTCAGTAAGTAACTTTGGGGTAATGGTTTCCTCAGTGGGGGAGGGGAGGATTCTTTAGTCAATATTCAGTTCAGATGTTCCTTTCTCTCCAAGGATCAGGGTGGTCTGTGAAAGACCTTCCATGGCTGTAGGCAGAGGAAAGAGGTATTTTGGAGCAGAGAAATGGCAGCAACTCTACCCTATAGAGTGGGCCTTGGACCTGAACCAGGCTTTCCACGGCCCTGCGTTTGCGTGAACTTGTGCATTCACAAGTAGGAATGGAAATAGCTGGAGCTCTATAAAGAGGACCGGTGAAGACGCTGAGCTTTGATGTGTGATGCTGTGAAATCAGAGAACGCGGTAGTGATTACCACCATCAGTCTGTAAATACGGACATATAATACCGTTACAGAACCTGGGAGGATTCTTGTTCTGTTCTGATCGGGGCTGAAGAGAGAAAGATAAAGGGGACACGGGGGGGACACGGACCCATGGCAGTGCACCTGCCTACCGTGCCTCACACCCTGGGTTTAACTCCATCCCTGAAAAAAGAAGGGAAGACGAAGAAGAATGAGAGGAAAAGGAAAAGATGCAAACAGGACCATCAGAGAAATGTGTGCTTGGCATGACTTTGGCTGATTAAGTGACAGAAGAGGGGTGGGCTACGACAGCTACCCTACGCTTTTATCTATACGGTGATTACTGTAACTCTGAATCTTATATGTAAGCATAAGATTAATAAACTCTTACCACATGTACCACGACATTACTTTGTTAACATTATGTATACATACAAAGATCTGCTGTCAGTGTATAATTTCCTTCAAAAATTCAGTAAAAGTGATCCCATGTGGACTTGCCATTGAAAGGTACAGGCGTTAGGTTGGCCCAGTTGGTACTGGCAGAAGCAGTGAGTGATCATCTTTGCTAAACAGAGCTTGAACAAGGCAAACTCCCTTTTGGGTGTGCTGGAGGAGCAGCAGGCACAAGCTCATGACTGTGGAACAGATCCATGAAATGTTTGAGAACTGGGACAGGAACCAAGTCCTACGCTTCTGGTTTCATACGCAAGGATGCAGAGGCCAAGGGGACTTCCTAAGTAACAAAAGGTCACCCTGGAACCGGAGACCCTGGCTTCAAGTCCACCCAGCCAGTCTTGGAAAGAAGACAGAGAGAATTATTGCTGGTTTTCAGAGGAAGATATTGTGCAATGCAAACATTTGAGTCCACTCCCAGAGGAGCTGAATTTCCCAATTCGATAAGCGCATCCCAGAAAGTAAATAACCATGACAGAGTGCAGTAGAGCATTGCTTAGAGTGCTCTCTTTCTTCCCTTTTGTATGGGCTGGCTATTCCAGAATGGTACCAGTATCTGCTCACTTCTTCCCCTGGTTTCTTGGCATAGCAGGAAATAACTAATTTGAGGATACTGACAGGGAAGGCACTGGGGAAATGGGGCAGTTGGGGGAAGCATAGGGGAAGCCAAAGTGTGTCACTGCCTGGTCAGTTCATTAGCTCTGAGGAACAGTTTGGAGTTTTTTTCTTTTTTTCTTTTCTTTTCTCTTCTCTTCTCTTCTTTCTCTTTCTTTCTTTCTTTCTTTCTTTCTTTCTTTCTTTCTTTCTTTCTTTCTTTCTTTCTTTCTTTCTTTCTTTCATTTTTTTTTTTCTACTCAGAGGGAAATCCTACCAAGCTCCATGCAATCTTATTATGAAGCCAGGGGAAATCTGGTTCACTTATTACCAGGAAATAAGTATCACTTTCTCTCTTGAGAAAACAAAAGTATTTGTGAAGCTGTACCAGCAGCTCTTTTCAGAGGAGATCTGAGCTGAGAGGGTCAGAAACACACAGAAGGAAGTCCCTTATCAAAGAGTGCGTTTATGAGCTATGACACAACCTTTTTGATTTGGCAACTAAGGACAGAGTCTTGAGAATTTCAAGTTGTCAAATACCCCCAGGAAGAAATGTGAAAGATGGGAGCAGATGAGAAGAAATGTCTGGAGACAGCAGTGTGACCCCACTGCGGTCAAGCAGGCTCCTCCTGTGAGGCTGTGGAGATCTCCAAGGTTGAGGGAACGTGTTCTCCCAACTTCTGCTCCTCTCTATCCTAGTAACACTTCTTAAAGCAGGTTGCTAACTGTGAGGTAGTCTAGCCAAAAGAAGACATTTGCCACTGTGTGAGGAAAACTGACCAAGTGGCAAACAAAAAGGATGCTGGTGGCATCATAGGACACAACAGGAGAGCTCACATCCAGAGGGACACATGTGCCACCTGACAGGTGGGGATTCTTGACCACCACAGCCTTTTCCCTACATATGCATTTGCATGTCCTCTCTCTTTCTGGAAAAATCTATACCCATTCTGTTTAAAAATATATTTGGTGATGGGGACTTAATCCAAGATCTTATGTCTGGTAAGCAAGAGTTCTGACACTGAGCTACATTATTAGCTCCCTTTTGACACTTTTTAAAATTTTGAGACAAATTCTCATTAATTTGCTCAGGCTGGCCTCCAGGTTTCAAGCCCGCTGCCTCCGTTTGCAAGGTGCAGGGACTCCAGATGTACACTACCCTCCAAGCTCCCCCGCCTTCTTCCCAGAGATGCCTTTGCTGGCCCCATGGTCCTTACCCCCTGCTCCCTTGGAGGACTGTGTTCATTTCGTACATAACACTACTCACAAAACATGATTTGTTAAACACTTATTGAGCATCTATTATTTCATTTCAGGCACTGTCCTAGGCACAGGGGATGACAATGAACAAAGTATACTGGAAGCTCCTGACCTCTCAGCTCCCATCCCACTGGGGACTGGGCCAGGTCACAGTAAAGTAAGATGACCAGTTTCAAGAGCTGTGTCCAGTATTGCACAGAGAGAAACTTATTTAACCTGTCGCATGCGGGGACTATCAGCAGCGCCCCCCATGGGCAAAAAAAGAGAAAGATGGGTGAGTGGACATGCCTTGGGCCTCACGTTTGCCCATCATCGGTGGGGATCTTTGTCTACGATCCATCTCTCCCTGTAGAACAGTTGTCCTGTGACATCATGGAACATCAGGGCCTTGTTCTCTGTTGTATGCTCAGCATCTGGAATAGGGGAGGTGCTTGCTGTAATGGTCTGAATGAAAGAAAAAAGTGATACTTTAATGTACCCATTAAAACAATCTGAGCTATTTCCATTAAGCAAGGTGTGCATTTAAGAAAATGTTATTTCCATCTGTGTTGGCTGCATTGCCACAGAATCAGCCCTTATTCCTCCTCTGATTTTGTTCCTATGATTCCAACATATTGAAATGGGCTGTTTTATAACTATACTTAACTGTTGTAGCCTCTTTAGTTAACATTGAAAGTGACATTTAAATTCTTCTCGTATTTCTGCCTCTTTTCTAACCTATTTATTGATGCTGCTGTGTTTTGTCTCCAGGAAGCTATTGTGAATTCCTGAAATGAAAACCACCTCTCCTCGGCTTGGCTTGTAGCTCAGTGTGACTCAGGGGCTGGCGCTGACACCTTGACATAAGAACTCAAAAGCCAGAAGTTTGCAAGAGACTTTATTTTGGTATCTAAGTGAGGAGGAAATACCTGGTACGACTTGTCAGCATTCA
The DNA here is from genome assembly GCA_004027025.1 of Myocastor coypus. Lineage (NCBI taxonomy): Eukaryota > Metazoa > Chordata > Mammalia > Rodentia > Myocastoridae > Myocastor > Myocastor coypus. Next base: position 30,603 of record PVJA010016457.1, read on the forward strand.
AGAGGAAACCAGAGGGGAAAAAAAATCATCATAATAAAAGATGGTATCCTGGGTGAAGGTAAGACTGTTTGTAAGCAATGTCCCATGTGAACTTTGCTCTGCAGCGTAGGATGGAATCTTCAGTCTCAGCTCCATGGAAGCAGCTGTCTGTTGTCCGTGGACTCTGGTATTTTTGGTGCTCCCTTGGGATAGCTGAGAAGCATTAGGATTCCAAGTAGGTGGATTAAAGGAATTCCCTCATGATCAACACAATCGAAAGAGGCAAGAAAACAAAACAAAAGCAAAAAAAACAACCCCCCCCCCACCTGCTTAGGAATAAGACAACTAAACAAAATAAAAGGAAAAAAATCTCATTGATGACGGCTTGGTTGAAAGGCTTCTTAGGGCAGCAGCAGAAGGTGTCATTAATAAACAGGAGGAGAGCAACACCATTGTCATCAGGCACTGATAAAAGCTTTTATATATCACCTCATTTTTTTTTCCTGACAAGAACTCTGTATCATAAGAAGGGCTCCGGTGTACCACAGTAGAGGCACTCAGTCTTTCCATGATGAAGAGCAGCTTCAAACCCAGGTCCAGTGGACTCCAAAGCTTTGAGTTGCCAGAGATCCTGCATTTGGCAGAACTACCTCTCTCTGGTCATGGAGGTCAGGAGGGAGGCAGGAGCAACTAAGTCGGATGCCCAGCACCTCTCCTTTGCCTTCTTGATCTGACATTCATACATGGGTTGCTAAGGCATGGGCTGGAGCACAACATATTTTTGGAGTTTCAGGATGTTTTCTTTGGACTTTCTACCACTTCCTCCTCATCACTATTCTAGTGAGTACTTTGGTATACAGGAGAAAAAGCTCTAGGAGAGATGAAGTCATTAGCGCCTCATAAACATTTTCTAAGGAAAGGGGTTTTCTATTTTATAAAGAGAACACCAAGAAGCAGAATAGGGATGACTTGTGTAATGTCACACAAGGGCCATACGCTAGGATTCTCATTGGAACACCGAGTTGTCCTCAGTTGCAAGCTCTGCTCTTCCCATGACCCTTTGGGCCCTTTCCACTGGAGGTTCTCTTCTCCACTCGCCTGGATATCCACGGTCAGGTTCTTTCTCCAGGATGGGTGCCTGTGGTACAGTGTGAGATGCCTACACTGCCCACTTCCTTCTCTGGCAGCCTTCCTGCATGTCCGTCTCCGTTGTCCATGCAGGGGTGGTTGACTGCTCTTCAGTTCTTGTGCCCAGACCTCTGTGTTTGCTTGATTTATTTGCATGGCGGAGGGAAGAAGCACAGGTTGCTGGATAACAGAGGCAATTCTCCTCCTTGGCTGTTTGCTGCTCCTTCTTGAGAACACAGGCTTGTTACCCTGGACGATTCTGGGAGACGAATGGGTGGACAAATGGAAGTACTTGGAATTCAAAAGATGAATTGACTGGTATGAAGAAGAAAGCGTGAAATTGGAAGTCCAGGTGCTTCTCTTCATCGTGCCCTTCTACATAGGATGCCAGAAAAGGTATTTTCCCTGGGAGTTGAGCCCTCTGGGGGTCCAAGTTGGCATGGAAACTGAGGAACTCCTGACTTGAGAGAGCCTCTGTGCTTGGAGGCACACATAGGAAAAGGCACCCAAAGGTCCTTTCTTCAGCAGTGTGGAATGCCTTGGATCACAGGGAATTTGGCCTGACTGGGGAGTTGGATATAAGCTCCCAAATAGTGACTGTGATGGGTTATGTGAAAAAGTAGCAGATTAAGGAAAGAAATAATTGTGGCATTCATTGCATTCTGGCATTATAGATTGACTTTCATGTTCACTGCAAATCCATTCCATTCATTTGCTGCGGAGAATTTGTTATTGCTGCAAACAGCTACTTCTACGTGTTGTACAGGTTGGTGTTTGTGAACAAGTACTGAGAGATAAACAACAGGAAATGCGCACCGCTCACCTTCCGCATCTCTTACCTCAGTTTTGTATGTTATGACAAAAATCCATTACAGGCAGATCTTTTGGGAGGAGATAGAGTCTTGCTGTATAGTTAGGCTGGCCTTGAACTCGCTGTGTAGCCCAGGCTGTCCTTAAATTTGAGGGAATCCTCCTGCCTCAGCCTCCGGCGTGAGCCACTGTGCCCAGCTTATGTGCAGATCTGTAGCTCTGTTGTTCTTCTGTTCCTGTCTTAAGAGCTGGGCTGTAACCTGGTGGTGCATAAGGGGGAAGTCTCTACTGAATTGTTTCTAGGAAAGAAGAATCTATTTGTTGACAAAGAATCGAATTCTCATCTTGGGCTGGACAGTGGTAGTAGATGCAGAAGCAGAGGTCCTCAGCCATGCCAAAGATTGTTCAGGTGAGCAAGACAGCTCCTTTTCTTGAGCTAATGCCTTAATTCAAGAGGAGATGAGAGGTGGTAATGTTTCACCACTCATCCTGCATGCTGTGCTGCTCAGGGTGACCTATGCAGAGAAGCTACAGCTTAGTTTCCTAAAACAATGAGTATTCCGTCTCCAAAGGAGACAAAATGGCAGGGGACCAAGAGCCCTAGCAGTCTTATGTTTGGTCTTGCCACAAACACCCCATTTTCATCCCTGAAAAAGGCACTTTTTCCAAACTTCAGCATCATTGAAAAAGGTATGTTGAATTAGTAAGATTTCACACTGCATGGGGGACTCTTCAGGGCCAGCCTTTTACTCTGAGGAATTGAAAAGTGGAAAGGAGGACTAAGGAGCGTTCTAGAGTTTTCTCTAAAGGAAAGATGTAACCAAGCCTGTTAGTGATTCTTTCTTGAGGGATCCAGCTTTCTAAAACAATCAAACAGGCAAACAAAGAACAAAAACCCCAAAATCCAAACAAAACAAAACAAAACCCAAGTGGACAGTGACTGGAGTAGGTTCTTGTCTTTCCTCTTTGCTTTCAGCCGGTCCTTCCCAATGCCCCCCCCCCAGCCCCTTCCTGTCTCCTTTCTTTCCTCTATCTGGTTCTTCCTTCTCTCTCCCTCATTCTTCCTCCTTTTTCTCTGTCTTCATGGATGCTATGGCCTGATCCTGAAAGAACTGCACCACCATCCATGACAAATGTGCAGCCTGATAAATGCATAGATGAGAACATCAAAAACAAAGTCAGACTAGAGAGAGGAACGCAAGGGCTGTCTGATCAAGCTTAGCATGCAACTCTTGCTAAAGAGATCTTTGTCTTCCCCATGTGTGTGACTTTTTGGCTCTGAGCTTCCCTAAGTCCCTTGGGAAGCAGGAGGCAGATAAGGGACCTATGTTACCTGGCTCAGTGTCCTCAGGTGAAACATGTGTCTTAAAAGGAGACCATGTGGGGCGAATTGCAAGACTAGAAAGAAATTGCATCTTGGTTTGTACCACACTATGTCCAGAGAAACCATGTTAGGTCCTAAGGAAAAAATAATTATGACTTAGACTTTTAATGCTCTCCTAATAAGGGGGGATAAAATTCCCTACTCTTCAAGTCATAATATTTGCGTGTTTACCTGAATATGAATAGTTAGTGGGCTTCTCAACAGAAAGATGACCCATTCAACAGGTGGGGTGGGAATTGGGTTATCTGTTTGTGGAAGATTGAAAATGGACCCTTATCTCTCACAGTGCACTAAATTAAAAACAAAATGAATCAGAATTACAGGGAAGGTGCTCTCTGCTAACTTCTGTAAGAGCTGTTTCCTTCTTTATGACAGTTGACATATAATTGATTGCCAGGACTGATTCGGGTCTGAAACAGTCACCCTGAAAAGATACAGGTGTTGAATTTTGTAGAAATAATGCCCCAGTCTCCACCTGTGACTTAATACCTTAAGAAAGGTGATATTAACACACAGCATGTGATTCCAGGCAGTGCAGGGCTGTGGAGTGTCTGCTGGTTTCCTAACCATTCTTAAATTAAGGCTTTCCAATCTGTTACATAAATCTCTATTTTCTTATTTTAGGTTCAGCCAGCATTTTGCTAGTGAATAAATCAGACATCCCAGATGTCATTTCTCGCTGACTAGATATAAATCACCACCAAAAGGCTTGCTGGGTTTGCCAAAATTGCTTCACGTGTCAACAGAATCGAATATTATTGGCCTAAGACCCATCCCCACTCCCACCCCCAGGAACAAAGAGATTGTCTGTGATCAGTTGGACCCCAGGGCATCCAAGCAGGGCCCGAGAGGTTGACTGAGGAGATTTCTGACCCCACCCAGGTTGCTTAGGCGACCCAAGCAGCTTCCAAGGCCGTTGCTCGGTTTGTGAGAGATGGATTTCCTCTGCTTAGTTGTTACTCAGCTGCTTCTCAATATGGGAAGTAAAAGTGTACTTGCTATTAGTTTCTTTCTTTATCTGTCCTGCCAGTCAGTGAAGGCTACTGTCAAAATAAGCCCAAACCTTAGTGGCTTCCCACAGAGATTTGCTCCTTGCATCACCCACCCTGTAGGGGTTCTGCATCCCTCAGCCTTTGGAAGCCTGAGTCCTCCCTCTAGGGACTCCATTCTACCCTAGACAGACCTGTCCTTGACCCTGGCAGCTCTGCTGAAGAGGCAGAGCCTGTACAGGGCATTTTATGGGTTAGGCCCAGGAGAGGTGGACACAACTTCTTCCTATATTCCAAGGCCCAGAAGTCAGTCTCAGGCCCACTCCTCACTGACAGGAAGGTGGCCAGTGAAGCAGAAATGAGCTTGTGAACATCTGGCCAGCTCTACCACAGAGGCCAGACCACTTCCCTTATCTTCTCCCTCTCTTCTCTCCCCTTTCCAGCTTCCCAGATTCTACTTTAGCTTTCTGTGCTTTGGTGAGAGACTGTTTCTTCCTGCCTGACCTGAAACTGCTGCTGCAGTGGGTTGGGTCCTAGGACTTCAGTGTTGGAAAAGTGTCCTGCAAAGAATTTTAGGAACACTACTTTCCAGATGTTTAATCTGAATATATCAACATATGTGAAGAAACTAACCTTATTTAATAGTTAACCAGAGAGACATGAAGATTATGATGATGCAAAGTTTATAAACAATAAGAGCCGGGTGTGGTGGCGCACACCTGTAATCCCAGCACTTGGGAGGCTGAGGCAGGAGGATTGGTGTGCGTTTGAGACCAGCCTGGGCTACAAAAGTGAGCGCAAGGCCAGTCTGAACTGCATAGCGAGAACCTGTCTCAAAAAGACAAAAAAACAAAAACAAAAACAAAAAAACAAAAAACCCCAATAAGATATTAAGTTTAAATTTCCCATTTTAAAAATGATGATTTTCTAATTAGTGAGGGATGTTCCTGTCTCTGTCCATCTTTACCCACCACCAGTGATCAGAACTCTTGCCTGATGATGACTCAAACATAGCAAATTGGGAATTTAAATTTTATTTATTTATTTAGGGAATTTATATTTTAAATAAAAAGAACGTTCACTTCTAAGCCCTCTCTCAGTCCCTCAGTTTTCAGTGACCTGGGAGAGGGACTAGAACCAAGAAATGTTAACCCAGACATGGGTTAAAAGAATCACCGTTGTGTTTTTCCTTAACAGCAGTTTATCCAGTACACTGCATACAACATAAATACTTTTTAATAACTGGACATCTGATCAGTATTTTCTCCCTCATGAAAATTTTAATGAAAAAGGTTTCATGTAGTAGTAAATGACTATTGAAAGGAATTAAGGAGGGAAAAGTTATAAATTAGAGAAACATTGGCTTAATGTACAGAATAAGATTCCATGCATATATAGTTTGGATAATCTTTTTTCAGGGCACATTTTAAAATTTAATTTTAGCTCATTTAAACATTTTTCCTTATAGATTTACTATTTAGATTAAAAAATGGGAATAATTTCTTGTTTCTAATTTTCAAAGAGCACTATAATTCATTTTAGTATATCTGCTTGTGAGAATAAAGCCATTTTGTTGTTGAATTTATAACTGTTTTATTTATTTAAGGCAGGGTCTACAGGGTCTGTAGGGTCTTACTGTGTAGACTGGACTCATAGTGATTCTCCTGCTTTCAGCCTCCCCAAGTGCTGGGATTATAGATGAGTGCCACCACGCCCAGTCTCAATTGCCATCTCAGTGTGCCCCACAGGTGGGGCCAGCATGGATAAATTTATAAATCTTGAAGAAATAAGTGATATTTATGTATAAGCCCAAGCTGATGTGATTATAATAGTTTTCCCCTCACTGACTCTTTCATTTGCTATAGAGAAATTCTTTCCTCACCAAGACTTTCTTCTTACAGTGTAAATATCAATATATTATGACAATATCATGCCTTTTCCATCACTGTATGTTTTTGGCATCTAGAACAATACTTGGAATATTGTGAGTGCTCAGTAAATACCTGCTGAGGAATTGGATGGATGAATGTAAGAAAGAGGTCTTTAGTATCTTTTAGACATAAATGGAAATTACTGCACCATGATGTTCTGGGTGTAGACTTAGAGATGAATTTAGATAGTTTCCTAAGCTACGATGATGCTATATCAAAAACATATCCACTCTTTCATTCATTCATAAATGTATGTTAGGTATATGGCTCTAAACCAGGGACTAAGGAAAATAAGGATCTCTAAGACTGATTGCCAAGAATCTAACTCACTGAAGATCTGAAAACTATACTTAAATTTAGGCAAGAGCATGCCTAAAACAGTGCATGTTAATCACCAGGGGATACCGCAGCCATTCCTCATGAATTTTTTTTTTTTTATGACACACCCAGTGATCACAATTTTTATCTTTGAAACAGGTTTTGAAAAGCCAGGAATTCTTACAAGTTTTTGCAACTTGATTGCAAAAGAAAGAACTCTTTCTTCTGATTGCAACCAATAAGCATAGCTTGGTTAATTGAGTTAGTGCTTTCGGCAGTTCACTGACCATTCAAGAAATTCAAAATGGTAAGAATTCTCACTAGTCTTCCATAATTAGCAAAAGAAGGAATGGCCTGCTCCATGCAAACTGAATGTTGGAGATCCCTAAAAGCTTACAGGATAAGGTATTAGACTGCCAATGCCCCTGTAGTCCAAAGGTAAGGTGGTGCGGATGTTCCTGCAGAACTTTCCCTTTGGAGTGCATCATTCATTTTTCTGGTTTGGGTATAAATGAACTGCCTAGTTTATATGACTTAGCCCACCAAAAAAGAAATTACACATAAAAATAAGTGGTACAGACGTTTTTCAAGTGAATTTAATTCTAAGTGTTTGTCTTGTGTTATTTGAAAAATGTAATACCTTCAATTCCTTTACGCATCACAAGAAATGTGGCAGGGTCCGGGATGTGATAGCTGCATCTCATAGTGTCCTTCTCCAGTCTCGTAGGATCCAAACTAAATAAGTGTGAGGTAAAGGACAGACTAAAGCATGAGATGAAATGAAAGAAGACCCTTGCAATAACATAATGTGCAAAGTATTTTTAAACCAAATTAACACTGTTTGAAAAGTGAGGCAAAGGATTCTATCGAATCTGGGTCTCTCGAGAGGTGAAATTTTCATATACACAGCACAGATGTGTGCTGACAGATATTCAGAAGGGAAGCAAGGCTGTCCTTTGGAAAACAGGCATGAATTCATCACATAAGTCTTTGGAACCTTTGTGGATGAATTATGGCCAATTTTTTAAAAGAATAAATGTGTCATGCAGACAATGTGTCTCAAGTTTTTAAAATGTACTGATTGGGGTGGAGAAATAGCTCAGTGGACTAAAGCACCTACGTAGGCAAGCTTAGGCAAGTGCAGGTATTGCGGTTCAATCCCCAGCGCCACAAGCAGAGCCAGCCCCACCCCCAGGGCAGGCTGAGCTGGCTACAAAAAAAAAAAAAAAAAAAAAAAAAAAAAAAAAAAAAAAGAAGTGCTGATCAACAAGAAAGGTATGTGACCAGAGCAGAAACTAAAAGGGAGGAAAGACCAAGCTTCCAGAATTTGGAAAGTGGAAAGATCAACCCACCGTTTTTCTCTATCCTAAGATTGCCCAAGATTATATATTCTCAAAGACTTGAAATGGATCCTTTGTACAGATATTGTTGTCGCTAAGATAGTTTATACACGAAGAGCAAAAGTTCTAAGTAGAAGAGGAAAATTTCTAAGCAAATAGAGAGCTAAGCAGGCCAGCTTTCTTAAATGTGAGTGGTTCTACTGGGAAGTTATTGAGGACTCAGCCTAACTCAGTCCTCTTGCTCCACTCACCTTACCTTTACCTCTGGCTTCTATCCTTCCAATGCACCTTTATACTTCGGCCAGCAGAGTGGAGGCCATGCCTCTCTTTTCTTAATGGCAACCCCTGAAAACTGTACAACCCAATTCTCATGGCCCACACTAGCCATGTCCTACTCCTAGGATTGCTCCCAGCTGCAAGGAAGACTGGGAATTGTAGTCCTTGACTAGCTGCACCAGGTTGAGCAGAGCCTCGGGGGGCGGGGGGGGGCAGAGAAGGGGATGATAGTACAGTCTGTCTCTTAGCTTGAGAAAGGATGGAAGCAGAATCTTGAACCTTAGCTGGTGCAGGCCAGGCACAGAGGCTGGGGAAGGTCAAACGGGAGAGTTTGCGGAGCTACGTGGTGGGTAAGGATAATATTCCTAAGAAGGTTAATGAGGGTCAGATATTCTCCTTGGTGATTTGTGTGGACTCTCTATGGTATATCAGATAGCTAACTCCACTGTGGAAATCAAAATCGAGAAAGAAAACCATGGAGGTGCAAAACAACTTAAAGCTGATTCAAAGCCACATATCATGGTTGAAAGGCAAAGTGAAGACGGTCCCTAATGCTGTGGGCCTGTCACTGCATGAATGGAGAAAGAAAAAGTGGTGCAAATACACACGATGGAGGATGACTCATCCAGGAAGAAGCACGCGATCGTGTCACACGGAGGAAAACTGACGGGATTGGAGATAATCAAGTTAAAAGAAATAGGCTGGATTCAGATAGGACAAATATCACATTGTTTGGTCTCACACGAGAATCTGAAAGGGGGAGAAAGAAAGAGAGAGGAGCTGGTGGGAAATTGTTAGAGAACAAGAAGGAAACAGAAATGAGAAGGGGATGATGAGGGACAGAAGGGATTGAAGTGTGTCACATGCATGTAGGATATGCCAAGGGGAAGTTCATCCTGTGTCACTCATGTATACCAACAGAATGAATAAAAGACATTTAAATGTTGAGGCCATCCCTGAGTCCAGACGAGGGTGGAAAGAAATTGTCTCCCTGATGTACTTACTTTGGAAAATCTCTTCCCATGGGATTTATTAGCCCTTGGTGTAGGTCTTAATTTGGCCCCTTGAAGAAACGCTTCTGAAAGTCTGCCTGCACTGTTCACCGGGGTGTTTCTACCCCAGGATTCTCTTGGTAATCTCTTCACTTGCCTTCCTAAAAAGTATTTGCGCCATGTCGGTGTTTTCTTGGGTATGGTAAACAGCTCATCTATTCCAATGAGGGGCCACCTCTCTACACAAAAAAGCTTCTGGCACTTTCGGAGAAGTGTTGAAAACACAGTTCTTTCTTTACCATAACAGGAAACATGGACTTTGCGCAGGTGATATTGTTAGACTCAGCCTGGGACCTTTTCTCTCCTGAGAGTTTCCTCTCTACCTAGCCTCCCTGTACCACTGCTAAGTCAGAGAGGTCATAAAATATCCACACATGTTTCAGCAAGTGGTTCTGGCCAGCTACAGAGAAACTACCCATATACCACCAGCTGTTTAATTTCATTAAACTCAACACATCGGTTAGCCTTGGCAAGACCTAGAAATGTGAGTGAAAACCAAGCTGTGCCCACAGAAATAATACAATCCACGTAGAAGAGTCCAATGAAAATAAGACTGTGTAGGACCACGGAATAAGTGTCTAATGAGGTGAAAGATTTAATGTCCTGTTGGTGAAAAAGCATTGTTGCCAATCCATCTGAACAAATAATAGCAAATGACGAGTAATTTGTATGTGATGGAGTTATATAGTCATTAAAATGTAAGTGAGGAAGAAAGGAATAAGGAAGTAAGTTAAGGGAAAGCCATTTCCGCCCACCCTTCAAAGTACTGGGAGTGTGCCTTGGAGATAGCAGGAGGTGGCAGTTGGGGACCTCCCATGCCTTCTGTGACTTCAGGTCTCTTGTGGAGTAGACATTTACCATGACAAACCCAAGGACACTGAACGTGCAAGGTAATTTCAGGAATTTTTCTAAAGATTCACTTTGACCAAGTTAATTACATAAAGCCTTTGCAACCTGATTACGACAGGAGCCTGACTGCGGCTCTACTTGCCAAGCATGGAGAAGGCAATGCTCCTGGAGGAGGGGAAGCTGTGGACCCGTATAGCTGGGAGCAGTGTTGGAGCCCAGGGTGAGCACAGGAAAAAGGTGGGACAGAAACTTCATGGAATGAATTAGAGGCTGGATATTGGCCCATCTGGAAATCAGTTTTTCTCTATCACACAGATTAGTCAGACTTCTGGTTCATTTCACTTTTCCATTCCAGACATGATAAGAAGCAGAACTGTGAAACATGCACCAGCGGTTTTTGGGTTCCTCCGTCTCCGTGCCATGTGTTGTGTTCCACACAATCTATCTTCCGCTGTTCAGGGGTGGAAGTGACATTGAAAGTGCTTCTCCAGGAACCCAAATTCAGATGCTGAGGCATAGCGGTCTCCTGAACTTGAGCTCTTGGGTCTTGTGTTCCCTTCTCTACCCTTGTGTGATTCCTTTAAGTTTGACTTAAAAATGAAGTGAGGTCAGATGACGAGACTGAGGGTGCCAGTGCCGGGCAAAAGACTGACTCTTGTTATTCCAGAACTGCTGCTGGCTGTGTCAAAGGATTTCTCCTAAACTGGTGCTTCCACGCCAATGAAAAAATAAATATGGAACTTCATGGTGACTAGAGAGGGCCTTGGTCTTCTTCCTGGTTTGCTCTCCCAACTTTCCAAGTCCTACTCCAACCTCTCAACCTCCCGGGGCTCTACTTGCCCATTCTGGAGGTTCTGATGCCCTGATGGCAGGCAGATTCTGGGTTATCGTTTGCATTTCTCTGTGACACCCTGCATGCGAATGAGGCCTTCTGCACTCAGACTTTTACTGCAAAGGGTGAGAGTGGCGAGTTTTAGAGACTGGCAAGTTGTGGAGGGAATTTTAAAGCCAGAGATGTTAACATTTATGACCCTTCAATTACACTCTGTTAAGAAGTTACTAAAAAATTACTGCATCTGCCTGGAAGTCTAATGGAAATATAAATTGATACTTAGCAGTGAGCAGGGGGACTAAAATTCTAAAGCTGAGAAATTTATGAGTCTCACCCAGTTCTTTCATTTCCTACACTGTTTGTTTTGAGCCTTCAAATATTTTGTCAGTAATTATAAATTTTATAAAGGAAAGCGATCAGGAAAAATTTTGCCCTGTGCAACTTAGTTTCAAAGGACCACAGACTGATAACGTTGAAGATAACAAACTTATCAGTAGAAGTCGTGGCAGAAGTTTGGAGAAATAAATTTCAGGCCTGCTGACACGAGTGCATTTCTTTAGGAGAAATACATCATAACATCTTCAGTGGCAATAACTGATTTATCCTTCCTTTCTGAGTTTTAATGAAGATCTGATTGCAACGATGTACATTGTCCAAGTTTCTAAAATTGGCCAGACTAACAAACTGAAGTAATTGCAATCAGATGTAGCATAGGAGAAGGTCAGCAAGTTATCTGATGGGGAAGAAAATCTGTGTAGGAGTTTAGCAGGCAATCCCAAGATGTTGGAGCCGATCCCTTTGTGCCGCATTCCTCTGTCTCCTCCCTTTCTTCCTGCCTGCCTGCCTTTCTTCACAAAAGCCCTATTATTTGTGTCTAAGTCATAAAACAGTTCATTAAACTGGCAAACACTAAGTGAGCAATGAAAATTTGCCTCTCTGGGAGACCCAAAAATACAGCAGGAAATAAATAACCTGATCTGGAGCAGGAAGTGATAGAGAATATGGGAAGATTTTGAAATGATCTCTGAAGCTCTAGGAAAGACAAACCACTTAAAAACTTCTCATCAATATGGTTAGCAACAAAAAGGAAACTTCTGCAAAATATTTCTAGGAGGCCGGTGTTTCCAAACGTGCTGTGTGATCAGCCACAAGACACCGTCCCTTCCCTCGTTTCATTAGCCGCAGGCTTCACATGAACATGTTCAGTGAGATGTAGCTTAGCGTTGAACGGTCCCTTGGCAAGATGACAGACCTACCAACCTCTAATGCAACTCAGAGCAGCCCTGAGCCCCTTTTCATTCTCAGGTCTGATTGTGAAGAGATTGAATGGGTTGAGAAACATGATGAATGTTTAGAGAAATGACAGGGAGTCAGAAGTGGACAGCATGCTCTTCTATCCTAGAAATCTGTGAACTTGGAGAACATTTCTCACTTAAGGAAGCTTAGCTTGTTTGCAAGTGTCACCTTCCCTCTTTGCAGAATGTGGCTTGAATGTGAGTTTAGCTGGGCACATCCAAAGAATATACTCCTAGATCTTTTTCACATTACAGTATTCAGAGGTGAGATGAAAATCTACATTGCACTGAAAGAATCCAACAGCCACTGCTCACAGCCAGGTCCAGGACCATGCAGGAAGCAAGTAAGGCATGAAAACTCTCTAAGAGTTTATTTCCTTTTCACACTATCCATTGTACCTTGTCAATTTTATTGTATTCTTTTAGTTTCTTTCACTAGGGAGACAATATGAGGTTTTTATATACAGTTCTGATTTATTTTACTTATGACTATGGTCTCTAGTTACATCCATTTACTTATAAATATTTGAGTTTGTTGTTCTTTTTTTTTTTTTTTTTTTTTTTTTTTTTTTTTTTTTTTTTTTTTTTTTTTTTTTTTTTTTTTTTTTTTTTTTTTTTTTTTTTTTTTTTTTTTTTTTTTTTTTTTTTTTTTTTTTTTTTTTTTTTT
>PVJA010016458.1:0-43442 GCA_004027025.1 Myocastor coypus
TTTTTTTTTTTTTTGTCTTTTTGAGACAGGGTCTCGCTATGCAGTTGAGGCTGGTCCTGAGCTCACTTTTGTAGCCCAGGCTGGTCTCGAACTCGCACCGATCCTCCTGCCTCAGCCTCCCGAGTGCTGGGATTACAGGCGTGAGCCACCACGCCCAGCTACATGTTATTCTTTCTACAATGACCGTGCCAAGGAGAAAGACACTATTGTGTGTGTGTGTGTGTGTGTGTGTGTGTGTGCACATGTGAACGACAGGAGTCGACAGTGAACATGCATTGTTTGAGTCCACGTGGAGGATTTTGAGCAGAAAAGTCCTATATGACAAGAACAAGAATTTTGAAAGTTGTGAAACAATTATATATTAGAAGTTACTTAAAAAAAAAATCTTATTCCAGAAGGGGCTTAGTCCTTCCTGGCAGCTGCCTTTCTCATGGCGGCCAGCATGTTTCTCAGCTCCTCGCACCTCCTCTTGGCACCCGTGTGTGTCCCTGCCCTTTTCTTGATGAACTTGAGGGCGCGTTTGTCCTTGGAGACCTTGAGCAGCTCCGTGGCGCATCATTTGTAGAGGGCGAAGCCGCACACCTCCCGGATTATGTCCCGCACCAACTTCGTGCATCTGATGAGACCTCCCTGGCGTTTGCCTCACAGCAAACACTGAAGAGCAGTGGCCATGACCCTCCGCTATCCCTTGGCTATGGGCCTCAACAAGGGCCACAAGGTGACTAAGAATGCGGAAGTTACTTTTGCAAATCATGAAATTTTAGAGCAAATTGTTATATAGTAACGGGTAGCGAATGTGTAGTCTATCTCTCTGGCCCAGGAAACTTCCTCTTAGCAGAGCCTCCCTAGGAACTCAGCAGCACGTGTTTCATTCTATGTTCTATTTCGGCTGTCCTTGCTTTTACACCTCAAAACTTAGAGAAGCACTCAACACACTGGACCTCCCACTGACGGTTTTCATGATTATCCCTCATCCCTAAAGCCCTAAAACATACCCAATTATATTTCAACACACCTTCTAGGTACTAATCCAGCTTACATTCTGATACAGACCTGAGTGTATGAATCGATACATAGTGAAACGAGTCCTCAGAACTTCTGAGAAAGGGAAAGAGGCCGGGACGGAAGTGAGGCTCTATTATTAGTGCCTAACCTTAACAGGACAGTCGGATTCCACTACCAAGGAGGCCACACAGGGAAGTTCAGTACCAGCGAGGTGAGACCGAATATTTGATGAAGCACAGCAGAGAAAGCCACAGTAGCAACTCACATCCTAATAATTTGGTGGAAAGGAGATTAAAATTCTCAGCATTTTAATATTTTCTGGGCTTCTTCTTTTCCTAACATGCTTCCTTTCAGCGTTATTCTTCATGGTTTTCCTAAGTGGCTTAACCTGTGCTCATCTTGTCTCCTGCATAATCTATCTGAGACAATTATATTTCTTCTTGAAGTAGCTTCTCATAGCTAGTCACTATGAATGACAAAGTGCATTAAATATTTTGTGTTCTTATATTAGCTTTAACAAACATATATTAATATTTATCTTCTCTAATTTCCCCACTCACTCCCTTTTAGCATGGCTGCAAATAAAAAGCCAAACCATTATTTTTCATTTTACTCTCTCCAAATTTCGACTAATCTCACAACTAATTATTGGTATAGCAATCCAAATCATGTACTAATGCAGGCCTGAGTTTCTTTTTTTTATTATGTAATTGGAGTAATCTATAATATGCTTTATTTGGAAATTAAATTGACTTTCTAAATAAAATGTGCGCCTGGCTGACATTTTTCCAAATGAATATGACAAAAAACTTTTCAAGTAGAATTGGAAAGAGCGTTTAAATTTATATGTATCAGGATATGAACTGCGATCTTAAAAGATTAAGTAACTGGCCCACAGGCCGGAAGCAAAGCACAATGCAAACCGGAATTTTAGCTCTAGAGAGTGAGCGTCATATAGGATTCTGTCTTTTCCCCTCCTCTATCAATTCCTTCTTTATTTTCCTTTTGCACTATTCTCCTTTTTTTCTGTTCTTTATAAAAATAATTGTTATTGAATGTGGTAGAGATTTTTGGCAGAAGCACCGACAGCTATGGAATATCTGTTCATACAGCACAGTATATTAAGTCATTGGTATCTGACTGTCCCTTGCTTCCTCATCTTGTCTCCCCTGGGAGATGACAGGCACAGGAACAATGGCCTATGATTCTAGACTGAGAATCAGATGGAAGTCAAAACATTGAGGCTAAAAAGTTTCCAAATGAAAATGTCACCCCCTTTACCTCTAGCCATGGTTTTCAATAATGTTCACTTTGTCGTGTGTAAGGATCATTCTCCCACAATACTGTATTCTGAATATAGATTTTGAAAGGGCTCCGTGTTGCCTTAGCCAGTGAGTGTTTCTTGGGAATTTTAATAAGCCTAAGCTCCTGCACTTCTGCAGATAACAGTCCCTGGGATTGCTGTGCGTACAGAACGGCACGGAGTCATGTTTTCATGGCTGCACAATTCTTGTAGACCTTGCTCCTGCAATGACCTAGCTGCACAGATGACAGATCCAGGAGGTGCTGGAGGAGCTATCACAGTGCTAAAATTCTGCAGGAGCCATACCTGTGGGTTCTGAAGCCAGCTGAATAGGACGGACAGCAATAACTGACTGAACATGGTCGTCAGGCTTGTCAGACAGTTTCCTGGGAAGAAAAGTATCCTAGGGTGATGGCGGAAGAGCTGTCCTCATCATGCCAGAGCCGGTGCTCCCCCGAGAGCTCCCCAGTGCATAGGTAGGCAAAGCACTCGCTGTAGCCTAGCACATGGTACAGCCCCAAGTAGGATCATCTGGTGCTCTGTGGAGCAAAGCCCAGAATAATTAACTCTGCACACTCTGGCTACTTATGTCTGCTCTCCAGCGAGGCGTTGAGGTGTGCCATCCTGAAGGATATAGTTTCTCTCTTCTTTATTATACACAGGATGAAGAAGTCATAGATTTTGCTCAATAGCATTGTGGTGCTTCCAATAAGGAAATGAATTTTTATGTGTTGGATCTTTCATGATTCTGTGTGATTTTTGTCCCAGGAGTGTAAGGAAACTGCTCTTTTTATACTACTAAGTGATGCAATGTGTAGCCTAAACAGATGGAAACAGCTTGACTTCAGCATAAGTGTTAGAATATGCAGCTTAAGGGTAGAAATCAACAAGGTACAACTATCAGAAATTGTTACAAAGCAAAAGACCCTATAAGTTTACCTCCACAAGGTCACTGGGGAATTACGGCATGGTGCATTGATTTTCAAATTATTCCTTATTTTGAAGAGAAAAGAATGATAAAAACAATTACACAGAACTGCAAAACAAGACAGTAGGAAATTAACAATGGTTGTTGCATGTTGTTATTTTCAAAATAGTTGCTCACATAATAAGACACAGACATCCAAAGTTGATCAAACGGCATAATATAACCAATCAATACATTGATTTCCTTTAATGAACTAATGGAAATTAATAGTATAATCTTTTTAGCTATCTTGTGTATACACGTTTTCTTTTCCCTCTCTCTTCTTCTCCTTCCCTCTATCCTGGTTGTTCTTTCCTTCTGATCAATTTTGTTTCCCTTTCATAATATCTGTTGTACATGTTGGGTCTTTTCAATTTCTCACACTAGGGAGACAATACAATGTTTACAGACGTGAGTCCGATTTATTTCACTTATGACTCTAGACTCTAATTGTATTCACCTACATGTAGAGCCTCATGTTTTCCATTATATAAAAATACCACATCATTTTTGAATGAAATTAATAAAGCATGTTAAATATTTATCCATCAAAAATTAACTTTAGCAAGGGAAGGAAAGGGCAGGTAAAAAGGATTAAGATGCTGTATCTACATATAACATGTACTAGTATCAATAACACAATGAATATATTAATTGTGTGGCACAAATATTTGCTAATAAAAATAACTTTATTTATTTATTTATTTTTAATTTCATATATTCAGTACAGGGTCTCACTACACAGTTTGAGCTCATAGTGAGCCTCCTCTTTTCAGCCTTCCAGGTGCCGGGATTGCAGGTGTGAGCCACCACCCCTAGACTCAGTCACTGGCTCAGCGCGCCCCAAGGGAGGGTCCAATGAGGCATGTGGGAGTAAGATCAAACTCTGGTCCCTGTGCTTGCCAAAGCGGATGTTTAGTCTTCTGAGCTATATCACCAACCTTATAATAAGAATTTTAAAGTCCTGGCCAGATAGCTCAGAGGACTAAAGCATCTGCTTAGGCATAGTGTGCACCAGTCAGGGTTCGATCACAGACATGTTGTACCGGCCTCACTACTGGGATGTTCTGAGAGGGCGATTGAAACTGGGCCTGGTGGTGCATACCTATAATCCCAACTTCTGAGAGGCTGATAACAGGAGAATCCCTATGAATCTGATCTACATAGTGAGATCCTGTATACCCTTTAAAGAATTTTAAAAAGAAAATGAGTTTAGTATATATACTGCAGAAGCAAGTATTGAAAAAGAAAATAATTTAAAAAAATAATTTAATATGTAGTTGATACAAAGCTCTTATTAAACTTTAGCTTTTTTTTGTTAACATTAAACATTTCTTCTTTGGTGCAAAAGGATTGCACATTATGTGTTTTGTCAGTAGATACCGTTATGGTTTGTGTCTATTTGTCCCCTCCTACGGTCAAGGGTTCTGATTAATTCATGATCCAAGGCTGGGATGATGGGTGTGGCGGCAGTTAGGATTATGGACGTGAATGCCACACCCGTGCTGGGGCAGATGATAGACCGAATGCAGCAAAAGGAAAGGAGAGAGGTCTGCTCTCTGCCATTGCTCTTTGATTTTTACTCTTGCTGATTTGCTATTTTCTGCCTCCATGAATTGCTCTACCTTGGAGTCAACA
This sequence comes from Myocastor coypus, assembly GCA_004027025.1. Lineage (NCBI taxonomy): Eukaryota > Metazoa > Chordata > Mammalia > Rodentia > Myocastoridae > Myocastor > Myocastor coypus. The sequence goes on from PVJA010016458.1 coordinate 4,914, forward strand.
GAGTTTGGATTGAACACTCCACAATGTACAAGCTGAATAAACCTTTCCTTCCTTAATTTTGGATGTTGGGTATTTTGTCCCAGAGAGAAAAGTAACTGAGACAGATATCAAAAATGTTTCAGTATGGCATAGCAGATGAGCTCTTTCCACAAAATAAAAATCCTGAAATAATTGCTGAAAAAATCATTTCTAATGTTTGAAGTTATCTTCTGTATAATATTGTTTCATATTTATCTCTTATATAGTTCTTATAAGCAAATCCTTGAAAATATACAACACCTATGAGTTCTTAAACACAATTTTGAATTCCTTTTGCCACTTGTGCACATTTGAAATGGCTATCGGCAATGTCTAAGAGGATGGCGAAGGCAACAGTCTATAGTTGTGAGGTTTGACTTGGAGCCTTGGCCAGCTCTGCAGTGACCCCTTCCAACCCTTATCCATTCTGTTCTTTTTCTAATTCCAAAATCAAATTTAGGGGCCCTGCAGGATGGCTCAGTGGTCTAAAGAGCCTGCTTGGGAAAGCTTGGGCGGCTTCAGGGACTGTGTTTCGATCCCCGGCACCACATGCTGCGCCAGCCCTGCCCGCGGGGCAGGCTGAGCCGGCCATAAAAATGAGTGAATAAACAAATAAAGGTTCTGAAACCAGAAAAAATAAATAAATAAAATAAAAAAAAAATCAAATTTAGGGCTATCCTGGTAATTTATATCCACGAATAGGATGTTTGGAAGAACAATGTTCTAAAATATTAGCAGTTTACTATACTGCCATCTACAGAGTTATTTATGTTGTTAAAAAATGTGAAGAGGCTGGGTATAGCGGCGCACGTCTGTAATCCCAGCACTTGGGAGGCTGAGGCAGGAGGATCAGTGTGAGTTTGAGACCAGCCTGGGCTACAGAAGTGAGCTCAAGACCAGCCTGAACTGCATAGTGAGACCCTGTCTCAAAAAGGCATAAAAAATTTAAAAAAATATGAAGAAAGAGGAAATCTTTGACTTGCCTTAAGCTCCATCATCAGGAGCCCATCGGCTGAGGTTCTTCCTAAAATTCTGTACACATCTCATTCAAAGTGGCAGTTCTTTCCACTTTTGAGTAAGTAAGGGTGACATTTACACCAAACCTGCCACCTGAGTGCAGAGTCAGTAGATGTCAAGGAAATACTATATTCTTCAGGTGTACTCATTATTTTATTTTATTTTTATTTTACTTTATTATCTTTTTGAGATAGGCTGGCCTTGAGCTTACTTTTGTAGCCCAGGCTGGTCTCAAACTCGCACTGATCTTCCTGTCTCAGCCTCCCAAGTGCTGGGATTACAGGCATGTGCCACCTCTACTCATCATTTTAGAGTATTATTTTGAAAATATTTTTTCAGAACTCCACTTTACAACTGGAAAGCCTTTGTTTAAGCCAATGAAACTCTTTTTTATTGCAGAATCCTTTGGAAATTAATGATGCTGTTAGTTGCACTTTTGATGCTATCTGTGTGTGCTAGTTCATAAATTAGTAGTTCAGTGGCATGCAAGTGGGTTGGATATTTGTAAGAAAAGAGCCACAATTATTCTTTTCATTTATTTGGACACTTCCTTTCACTTGAATAATTGTTCATTCAAATTAAGCAGTAGTAAAATTTCAATGTAGTAAATTTAGCAAAAACTGTTATCTTCTCAGAATTTGTCTCATAATTATTAATGATCAATCTTGAGATGAAAGATAAATGGTAGGGTGGGATGGTAGTGAGTAGGCCAGCTCCAGGATTATTAATCAAATAAAATAAGACTTAAATCACAGACAAATTTTTCATTTCTATGGCTTTTCACAATGAGCCAATAATTGAGTGCAACATTGTAAAAATGCTCCAGTTCCTGTATTGCATTATGCTAACTTACCAGTGGGGGCTTTCCACATGTTGGTCAATAGAATCCATACTGGGCTGACTATAACCCTAACTGTCTCCATCGCCTATCCCTCCAGAGTCAATGGACTACTAATAACAGTTACAGTTTGGGTTCATATGGACATAAATTGCTTAAATTACCTTCCAGGAAAAGACTACAAGCTACTTTGTACTAATTCTTTTAGTTAGTTAGTTTGGAACTAACTTTTCAAGAATGGAAATGGCACAAAGAGCCCAAATCAGCAGGCAGATTGTCACTCTCTCTGAAAGTAAACATGCATCCTTTCTTATCATCCAAGCAACAAGCAGCTTCCGCCACTGCTTCTTTCCACTTCCTCCACCCCACTAACGATGAATCAGAGATGCAGGTTTGAACTTGTAGCTTCTGGCCTCCTTGCAAGTCGGCTATGCAGTAAACGTTTTCCTTTTTGCAAAAACCTTGGCTTCCTTCTGCATGAAGCACTCATACTTTGCTCACAACCAATGTTTTCATCGAGATTCTGTGCAGTTGTCTTGTGCCAATAGTGCTTCTTGAGAACAGAGGAATCGCCAGGCAAATGATAGAGTACGTATGTGTGAAGGCCCTGAGTGCTGATACACAGAATAAAGAATACTGGGATTGCTCGAAAAGCAAGACAGACGCCAAAAGAGGCAGCTAAAACTGGGTTCTGTCAGCTCGTGTCCTGTGTTCTGGAAGGACAGCTCAGCTAAGACACAAAACGGGTGTCACGTTGATCAATCACACTTTTTGGCCTTTTGTTCTTAAAATGTATTGGAATTTTTTTTATAGGAAAGTATTAAATTATTTTTGTGCTAAAATAAAAGGTAGAATGTACAAGAGCACCTGACAATTGTATATTATTTGAGGTTACTATAGGTTCATTCATTGTGTTTTAGAAAATTTTGACCACAGTTTGGGTTTGTTTGGATGCTTTGCTCAATGTCTTGTGTTGGTAAATTAAGACGTATCTTTAGGTAAAACGCCAATTGAATCTTTAGCGTCAAATATACTGGTATAAGTTTATAAGATACTTTTTAAATGAGGATTTTGTGCTGTTTTTGAGGCATTGGTGAATCCACATACAGAATGGCTTTGCCCCCAAACAAAATTGTAAACAAACAAGAAACTTTCATTTGCTATCACATTTTTAACTACCCTCAAACCATGAGGGTTAAGATAAATATCTTGATTCTTTAGACTGAAAATTCTGGTGGCTTAAAATATAACAACTCAGTAGTCTGGATGAATGAGTATAGATAACATTATTTTAAACTTTCACTGAGCTATTTCACACAGTTCACAAAATAGTGTCTTATGTACCCATGTAGTTTTGCTTACAAATTATGTCAATTTCTTCTTTAATGACTGCCACCAGCAAAAGATCCACAGTGAGCTACTACATCCACACATTTCAATGCAATTTCTTCTCCGAGGGTATTCTGAAGAAATGTGTTACCAAGACCTATACATTGCTACTCATTGGCCAATATATTCTATGTTGTAGATCTGTATTTCATCTTACTGCTTTCCCTACAGATCAAGTGCAATCTTAGAAAATTACAGTATAGTACAAAACTAATAGTACTATTTTTTTTTTTTTTTGTAAGATTCAGGGAGAGAAAATTGGACAATACCACTATACCACCCAGTATATATCCCATATTCCTTCAGCATATAATTTTAATTTAGAATTTCTTCTCAATAAATCATGATTAGAAAGCTTATAATGTTTGGGGTACATACTTCTTTTCTTTCATTTGATAAAGCACAAGTAATATATTTTTTATTTGATTGGTTGTACTACTCCATGCCATGTTAATTTCTTACATCTTTTGTTAAAAATTGAGCCTACCAGTGTAGGTTCTAGATGTCTGAATTTTATCTAGCTAACTTTCTCATGTATACATCAATTTAAAAAGTGCCTAGTAGAGTGTGAAGGAATTTGAGTAAGTGCTCCAAAGTTATTTTTAGGGCCGGCCAAATAGTTCAGCAGATTAAAGTGCCTGCAAGCAGGCACAGGAGCTGGAGTTGAACCCCAGGCCTACCATCCCAGCGCTGCCCCTGGAAGGTGATGAGAAGGCAGCTGAGACGGGGTATGGTGGCGCTTGTAATCCCAGCTCTTGGGACGCTGTAAACAGGGGATCGGATCTAGTAGTGGACCCTGAACACCTTGTAGACCCCTAAAATACAAAAAGAAGTTATTTTTAGGGAAGTATTCCATTTCTGAGAAAGTAATCTTTAGAATTTGCTTATATGCACAAGGAACTCAAAATTTTAAGCAAATTAGATTAGATTTACATAAGAATTGGTCATTTGATCATCATAATCTGCTTTGAGTATCCATTATGCACACTTGTTAACTTATACCCAGCATAAGCTGTAAAAGCAATCGTTGGCCACAGATGCATTTTCTCGTGCACTTAACATAAAAATTGTAGAATGAGCTCTTCCCCGTAAATACCTTTGGCTTGCTGTGGCCTTTATGCAGCATCAGGAAACCATTCTGCAGTGACACATTCTATGCCACTGACATTATCATTCAGAGATGGTCGATTTCATTTCCACGAAGGTCCCAGAGAGCCCCAGCCAAGTTACAATCAATCATGCACCCGCAGTTGCTAGCTGAGACATTACTCTCCAAGAGTAAGAAGAACCATGTGTACTGATGCATATTTAAATACCCAGTTTACCTATTAAAGAAACGATGAGTACCTTTTCGCAGGAACAATATTTTGATGTTAAATCCACATCCACAATCCACATATACGAATTTCATTGCTGTGTTACTGTACATACCGAATCAGACCAGGTGTTTGGAGAAAGGAAGCAGTGATTTTAAATATCAGGTAACATATGAGTGGAAATGAATGGGGAACTGCGAAGTTAGTCAAGTGAAGCTCCATGTGGAATGGAGTAAGCTTAGGTACTAAAGTCGAGCAGAATGCACGTTTGATTTCAAGAAAGTGACAGTGGTCATGGGGGTGAATAAAGTCACTGCCCAAATAGGATAATTCTGAAACACAAGAGAAGAGGAAGAAAGACTTGGGAGACAAGGTCTCCAACAGAGATGGCTAAGCTCTCCAGGGAATTTCTGAAGAAATTTCATAAGAACTTCTTACAGAATAGGATATAGACCCATTCATTTGGTCTCTGCCTATCTCACTTTTGTGATACAGTAGCCATGTCTGTTCAAATGTTTGGGGTAGTGCATTTTTCCTTTTCTTGCTTTTTTTTTTTCTTTTTGAGAGGATGCCTTACTCTGCAGCTCAGCAACAGCACTGCCTGCCTGTTCAAATCTTTGGACACCCTTGAAAGTACTTTGCCCTTATGCCCGGTTACTTGGAATCTAGGTTAGATGTTGTAACTATATCTTGTGCCATAATGTGGAGCTCTAGTCAGTGCTGGAGGTCTTGTGAGAGCAGAAGTAGCTGATAGTGGTTCTCCTCTAACCTCTCATCATGAAGATGAGGATTGCCAGAGTTTATTATACCTTCTAATATAACGCCAGGTGCCTCACGCATCTTGGCAGCAAAGAAACTGGGCTTCAGCTAAATAAAAGAGCTTAACTCATGTCTGAGTTTATTAATGAGTGAGCTGACCCTGCAGGCCTGGGCTCTGTATCTTTTGGCCAGTGACCTTTCTAACTTGTCACATGACCTCTCCGTATAGCTTTTCTTAACCCACAACAGAAGGCTGGATAAAAGTAAGACACTTGACATAGATTTTATGGAATTCAATTATAGAAGCATTTTCTGGAAAATAATTATCTTTCCCCCTGTAATATAAATAGAAAGCTATCAAGCTTGGTTAGCTGTATAAAGAAATTAAATTATCACAATGTCCTCCCACTGCTATCCACGTAATTATGGAAAGAGCTTGAAATACTAGACCATATTGTTATGATCCATATTATATTTAAGTTTGAGTAAGCTCTCTAAGTCTATTAAGATACAAAATATTTTAATCCTCCTTCAAAGAGCCCCTGAAGAAACCAGAAACACTTCCTCAGTTCACAATATAAAGCAATGAAATAAGAATGGGTCATATGCATATGAAATGATTTACATTGAGGTACTAAAGTTCTTAAGGAATTTACCTATATTTTCAGCAATTTAGTTTCTATTATCAGTAATATGGGAGAAGAGGGGGAAAACAGAACATCAGTTAAGCCAGAGAGGCTAGTACCAGGTTTCCTGATATAAATCCTGGTTGAGCTGCTTCTTAAGTGCATATCTGCACAGCGGTCTGTGGGTCTGTGCACTCATCTTTCCGTGTGAATGGAGCTAAATGTGAAACTTACATTTGGAGATGATCTGAAAATGGAATAAGTTGATGTATGAAAAATTAGTGGTGAGTGCTCCGTAGTAAGTGCTGGGTTGGATTTAGATGGCCCTGTAGCGATTATATACATTCTGGGTCCATGCATGGAGAGGTTTACATGTGCCACGCCATAATTAGTCCTTGAAATTATGAATTTTGTAACTAGAGAATATCATGTCTATATTTTAGAGGCCAAAAATTTAATTCATTCAGGGTTTCTACAACAAGAAATCATCACACCCTCTGGGCCCTAAGTACATGTAATTAAACCAGTGATTCTCAAATACCCAGTGCTGTTGGACTTTTGTGTTTGTGATCTGCTAGGCATCTTCCTGACATTGTCTCACTGTATAAAGTTGCTCAGTAATAAAGAATGTGAGTCTGTTCTTCTCTGGAAGAGAGTGTTTGGAGATAATTCTGATACCTCTCTCTACCACACAAATTGAAAACTTCACCAGCTTGAGTTGAGAACCTCTGCTCTAAATCTTTTTACAAAACCAAATGTAAATAGAATAGATCCATAATATTATAACAGATAAGAAAAAACAAAACATTTTGTAATAAACAAATGCTTTTTTTGAGAAAAATTGTGAGGAACGTGGTATTAATATTATCTACCTGATATGAAAAAGTGATAATATGGAGTTATAACACTGCTGAAAACTTCCAATTGTGTCAAACAGATATGCACTGCACAACTTCTCTCTAAACATGCAAAATGTATGTCTTAGGAGGTCAACTTTTTTTATTTATTTATTTATTTATTTATTTATTTATTTATTTTTTTCTTGTTTCAGAAACCTTGTTTATTCACTCATTTCCACGGCTGGCCCAGCCCACCCCGGGGGCAGGGCTGGCACAGCATGTGGTGCCGGGGATCGAACCGAGGTCCCTGAAGCCGCCCAAGCTTTCCCAAGCAGGGGCCTTAGACCACCGAGCCATCCCTCCGGGCCCAGGAGGTCAACTTTTGATTTGCAATTAATTTCCTTATACATCTATTCCAAACAGCCTAGTGGTTTACTGTAAGATCTCTCTTGTAGAGAGCGAGAGAGAGAGAGACCCTGGTGGTGGGGCTGGCGCAGCATGTGGTGCCGAAGATTGAACCACGGTCCTGTGGTTGCCTAAGCCTGATTAAGCAGGTGCTTTAGACTGCTGAGCCATCTTACCAGCCCATCTCTCTCTATATTTTTATTTTTTAAATACAGTGCAAAATAGTATTTAAACAGAAAATATTATACGTGATACAGAATCTCACTGAATGTATGTGAATTTCACAGTATTTTTTGCAATACATAGAGTTGTGTTCTAGCTACTCATATTAATAGATGTATACATATAAAATTAGAAGAGGAAAGAAAAAGAAATGTATAAGCAATTAGGAAGAGAAAGAGCGCAAACAATCAAAAAGGTGACAAATTAAGTACTATCTACTCCTTTCCAGAGACTAGCAGAAAGGTCCATTACACTTATCCAAACCACCCTTCTCCTCAACTCAGTAACTCTTTACTTTTGAATAAGTTCATTCGCTTTTACCAGTATCTGCTGTAACCTTTAGAATCCATTTTTTTCCATTTTTTTCTCTCAGACTTTCACACTAAGGAGACAACACAATATTTACGCATGTGGGCCTAATTTACTTCACTTGAGAATATGTTCGCTAATTGCATCCATTTACTGATGAAAGACTCAAATCTATCCCGTTTTATAGCTGAATAATACTCCATTGTGTAAAAATATCACATCTTCTTTATCCATTCTTCAGTTGGTGGGAATCTTGGTTATTTCCAGGATTTATCTATGACAAATTGTGCTGTTATAAACATGGGTATGCATATATTACTGTGGTATGAGGTTTTCAGTTCTTCTGGAAAAATACCCAGAAGGGAAGCAGCTGGCTTGAGAGGGATCTCCAATCCTAGCTTCTTAAGGACTCTCCCTATTTTCTTTTACCTCAGAAAATTTGGGCTCAAACTCAGCTATTCATAAGGTACCTATGCGGAACAAGAAATTTCAATAAACCCTAAGAATATATCATTTTACAAATATACCACAACTCTCTTAAAAACATACATCTGAGGGGCTGGGGATTTAGCTGAATGATAGAATGTTTGCTGAGCAAGTTTAGAAGCTCTGGGTTCAGTACTTGGCTCCCAAGACAAAAAAAAAAAAAAAAAAAAAAAAAAAAAAGCCCAATTGCAACAGAAGACTTCTGTGATACCAAAAGTTATGGGGAATTTTCCCGCCCTAGCAAACCAGCAATTCTGTAGCAGACATCCCTGGTGTCTCCTAATTCTGTTTGGATCTGACACTGCCTCAAGATGACATCATATTCCACAAGTGAATAATTCAGTTCCCAAGGCTGCCTATACTTGAGAATCAGTTACCAGGTGGCACGTCCAGAATTTATGACCAACTGGCTACAAACTGATGCTCTTTTATCCATTTCCTTGGGATGCATTAATTTGCTTCAGTATCTCACAGAACTCCAGAAAACACAGTTGCTGTATTTTATAGAGGATATGAGATCAGAGACAAAGGGATTCACAGGAGAGCTTAGGAGTATGACGGTGTGGACCATTGCTGGCCTCTTCATGCGTGCCACCTGACACGAAGCCATATTTGTTCAGCCTGTGGAAGATTTTCTCCCCTGGCCTTCTGCGTTTTCATCGGAGCGAGATATAACCTATAAACTGCGCACACACATGGATACATATTATGCTTTCCATTATACTCAGACTTGATCCTTGTATTCAGCATCGTGTCCATGGGTGGCCTTAGAAACAGCAGATTCAACGATGTGCTGTTAAGGAAGCCAGATTACAGATTCGGAGCAGTTAATGGGAGACAAGAACATCAAACATTGATTTCAGGAAAACTCTTTTTTTGATAACTTCGGTAAGGTTGATGAGAACAAACAAGAAAATTATATTGGGCTGTAGGAGAAAATTTACAAAATGAACTTGGAGACTAAAGCATGTTTAACGTTAAATAGAAATAGTTTTTCATGAAAGAGTACCAAGTGTAATTTAATTCTTTTTTTTTTTAATTTTTTTTTAAAGAATTTTTTTATTTTATTTTTTTTCTTGTTTCAGAACTTTTGTTTGTTTATTTATTTATTTTTATGGCCGGCTCAGCCTGCCCTGAGGGCAGGGCTGGCACAGCATGTGGTGCTGGGGATCGAACCGTGGTCCCTGAAGCCGCCCAAGCTTTCCCAAGCAGGCGCTTTAGACCACTGAGCCATCCTGCCGAGCCCCTGTAATTTAATTCTGATAAAGGAAAGATTTAGAGAAAAGAAACAGAGTTTTAAAAATATTTATTTATTTATTTACTAATTTATTTGATACAGGGTCTTGCTGTTGCACAGTGATCAGCAGCAAGTGATCAGACTCATAGTGATCCTCCTGTCTCAGCCTCCCCATTTCTGGGTTACAGACAAGCACACCACCGTGCCTGGTTTTGGTGGCCAAGTTTGGTACAGGGGATTGAACTCAGATCCTTGCACTTGCCAGGAAGACTTGCAGATGGCCAAACTATTTCCCCAGCCCCACTAGAAGATTTTCAATAGAAATACACTTTAGCTGGGAGCATTATTTTGACAACAGGGACTGACGCACGGTAAACAGATGTGCAGGTGAGCGGAGGCGAGGTGAGAGGAACATGTACAATGCCTTTCTGACTTTATTTTATGTTCATCTAAGCCAGGTAAGAGACTCTGCTACTGACTGTGAGGTGGCAGGAGCTGGCAGTGCCAGGGACTTAAAGGGAGGAAGGATGATGCAGAATAGCTGCCGTGGAGCAAGACAGAGTCTGAGAGAGAAGTGATGACCAAGGACACCTGGCAGATGGCTAGGGTCACACGATGACACTCAAAAGCACAGAATTTGACCTACAAACTACAAACTTGTAATGCTTCCAAGCTTCCAAGTTGTGCAATGTTCTCTACCCTTCATGCAGCAGTTGAGAAATAATACATCTTAAGTTTTCTGGGATGTGATTTTTGCCAGTGGAGTACAATAGGTCAGGAATTAACAGATAGTAACATTCTCAAGAGAGTGGCTAACATACTGGGTATTGAAATCCAGGCTCCTTGGGAAGGGGAAATTAGATGACAATAGCTCTTAAAAGAACTTATGTATTAATGACAAAAAACCAAATTATAAAAATTAAGGGTTGGAAAGCTGTGATAAGAAAACTCTTGAATGTAATATGATTTGTGAATTTGTGAATTTTCCACATATTTCCTACAATGGAGTTAGGGAACTGAATGTTGTCATTTGTTTGCAAGTAGCTATTCTACCACATAATGTAAAATCTCATTTTGCAATACTTTCCAGAGTGTACGCATATAGTTAGTAAAACATACTAGTGTATGTGCCTGGTATACATGCTTAGGACAGTAAAACAAATCGAACTGAAGAGATCTCCAATAACGTGCGATTTGGCATCTTCCGATGAGGAACTTTGTGAGGCCAACCTGATTCTTCTAGTAATCTCATTCTTAGTTAGAAATCCATTGACCTTTTTACTTTATTTTATTATTTTCATTTTTTACATTTTTACATCACTTATTTTTAATTTTAAAGAGAATATATATATATATATATATATATATATATATATATTTTTTTTTTTTTTTTTTTTTTTTTTTTTTTTTTTTTTTTTTTTTTTTTTTTTTTTTTTTTTTTTTTTTTTTTTTTTTTTTTTTTTTTTTTTTTTTTTTTTTTGAGACAAGGTCTTGCTATGCTGTTCAGGCTGGCCTTGAGCTCACTTTGGCAGCCCAGGCTGGTCTCGAACTCGCACTGATCCTCCTGACTCAGCCTCCCAAGTGCTGGGATTACAGGCACGAGCCACCACACCTGGATTTAAAGAGAATAATTTATAAAAAGAAATCAGAATGATACAGAATTTTAAAACAAGATGATAGAAAATTAACAATGTTTGTTAAATTCCATACAATTACCTTCAAAGTGATTGGTTAGATTATCAGACATAGGCATTGAAAGCTGGCAAAAAAATTGAGCATTAACTGTTTCTTTCAATAAAACAATAGAAATTAGTACTAAAAATTGTAGAAATTAGTACTAAAAAATGTAACATATAATATATATATATATGATATATATATTCCCTCCCCTTTCTTCTTTCTTTTCTTCTTTGTCTTGTCCAAGTTGCTGTTTCCTTTTCAGCAGTTTCTTTCCCTATCAGTGTCTATTGTGCATTTCAGATTTTATTTACTGTTTCTGTTTCTTATACTAGGGAGACAATATGATGCTTAGACATGTGGGTCTGATTTATTTCGCTTAGGAATATGATTTGCAGCTGTATGCATAAAAGCCTTGAGTTTGTCTTTCTTTATAGCTGAATAGTATTCCACTGCATACAAATCTCACAGCTTCTTATTTATTCCTCCATTGTTGGGCATTTGGGTTGTTTGCAAGATTTAGTTAGGACTAATTTTACTGCTCTTTTTTTGTGGCTGTTTGTTTTCCATGGCACCAGGCATCAAATTCAGGACCTTGCACTTGCCAGGCAAGCACTTACTCCACTGAGCTATCTCCCCAGCCCCTGTGCTGCTCTTAGCATGAGTTCACATATTATTTGTTTTAGCATTGCAGGTTGAATCTAAGGCCTGCACACCGGGCCATACACCTAGCTCTGTACCCATTCATTCATTCATTCATTCATTCATTCATTCATTCTTCATAATTTCTGGACAGCCATGTCATTGATTTATTCAATCTAGCTTCCAACCTTTGTCTTTTCACCTCAACTTCCTGGAGTTCAGGGATTTCAGGCATATGCCACTGTGCCCAATTCCATATTTTACTTTTAAGAGTATTTTCCCAATGGAAAACAAAACAAAACAAATGCTCAAGCTTTTTCTGTATTCTTCACAGTATTATTATTGTTTTCTTTTTTAAATGTATTTGGTACAAGGTCTCCCTATGCAGCTCAGACTCATAGTGATCCTCATGTTTTCAGCCTCCCCAGTGCTGGGATTACAGATGTGCATCACCGGCCTGGACTCTGAGGCTGGCTTGGTGTGCCTGAGGTTGAGATCGGCACAACACGTGGTATGGGGGTATCTAACCCAGATCCCTGCTTGTGCCAAAGCACACTGGCCCTTCTTCAAAGGATTTTAAAGAATTTTTTAGATTAATAAAAAGCAATTAGGGGGATAACCTGTTCGGGACCCCTCCCCCCCTCCTGTTCCTCTCTCGGATAGCTGCTTTCTTTCCCTTAATAAATCTATTCTGCTCATAAAAAAAGAAGAAAAAAAACAAAAGCAATTAGCTCTCCTATGTCAGGAGAGCTCATTATTGTAATCTTTCTATCTGCAAAATGCATAGCTCCTCTTTCTTTTGAGGAGCAGACCTGGAACATGTAGAGATGGGAGGGATACAGCCATAGGGATATGGCCATAGGGATCCGGCCATAGGGATACAGCCATAGGGATACACTCTCAGGATGGAGCAAACAGTGGCTTCTAGGGACAGAAACAAGGAAACAAAAATAAACACATTCAGAAGGAAGAGAGACAGAAGAGGTCAAATGGAAATTTATTTTGATTATCTGTTCTAGATATAGCACACAAAGGCAGACCCACAAAAATATTTTATACAACTTCATTCCTTACATTTTCCCTTTTGAAATTTTCTTTTTTTTAACTTAAAGAAGAAAGTTGATACTGAAAGTTGATAAATGTTAGTACTTACTTCAGTCATAGAAAAATTCTATCATACATGTATGTTTCAGTTTTTTACTATTATTAACTTTCATGTAAAAAGTAAACTTAATTTCATTATTTAACTATTGCACATTTATAAGGATTTATATGATAAGGATGATATTTTTAATCAGTGGGAAAGTGGTGCAAACAGACAACAAAGCAAATTTATCTAGGAATATTTTCTCTTTCACAGTATTCACAATTATACATTGTATGTGAGACAAATATACAAAAATAGGACAATAAACAGAATTTTTTTGTTACTTCATGGGATTAGTTAAATTCTTCTAAACAAGGCTGGAAGTCCAAGACCAAGAAAGGAAGTGACTCAATATATGAAATTAAAGTCTATGTATACTTGTTATTGAGTTTTTGTAACTTTTAAAAAAATATTCAAGGCAAATTCATATACATTAACTTGCATTTTGCAAAACTCTTGGATGGGTTGCTTCAAATATTTACATTTCTAAACAAACTTTAGAATCATGTGGGTACTTTGTTTCTTATGACATGTAAAGAGGTTTATTAGGACTTAAGGCCTCAAAACGTCAAGATTACAGACTAGACTTAATAGAATAGTTAGTTTCCAGAACTGAAATTTACAGTCTCTAATATCTACCTTATAAATGGACATGATTTAGCAATGTTGTTCAAAATTTATGAATATGCAAAAATATAAACTCGCTAATCAAGTAAAATATAATTTGCATAAGAGAAACACAAATGAGTTTTCAGTTTCTTTTCCATAACCACAGGATTCTTAGTGGTTCACACCCACAAGGTGAAAACCCTGTCCCAGAGAAGAACTGTATTTTGCTGGGCATCTAATTCTTTATCTAAGGATGTAAAAATGGTGAAGTACAGTGTTTTTGTACACTTCTCTTAAGCAGTCTGATGTACAAGTCTGTTTTCCTTTACTGTAACAAAATACCAGAACCTGAGTAGCACATCAACAGACAGACTTGCGTAGACTACATTCCTGGGGCTGGATGTCTAAACAGCACGGCACAGGTGATGAGCCAAGGCTTTTTGCACTTGTTACCTCACTGTGAATGGCATCAAGGTAGGAGCATATGGCTTGGTTCATGAACTTGATTCTTTTCATAACTCTGGTCACAAGCCAGAATGAATGCGTGGATAGCCATTTACAGTTTTGCCACAGGGTTTGCTACACACACATCACTAAATTGCTTTGGCTGACCTCAAACCCTGACTCTCTTCCCCCAGCCTACATGAGCATGGGATGAACAGACAGGCACCATCGTGCTCCGCTAGGTTTTTTCTTTTAAATCGCCCTGTTGCAGAAACGAAGGTCCCAGAAGAACTCATTTGTCTACCAAGGCCTCAGCTCTAAGTTCCACGTCACCACCTAGGATCAACTCACCGGGAACCGAGCTTCCGTCGTGTGACCTCAGGGGAGAGGTGATCTAACCACTGGGCGTGGAAATCACAGCCCGGCCCTTTGAGCAATTTGGCGCCTGTAGGAGATGGTTTGATGTGTCCCAAGTTTGTCTGAATTGTGACGTGAAAAATGTCTTCCTCAAGCTGAGTGTTAATTACTTCATATGTATGCATGTGTCATGTATCTAATGTCTGTCCGTATCTATACTACAGAATTTATGACCAGGAAAGCTAAAACCCTACCTTTTACAATGATACTAAGTGTATTAGTTTAGATAAATTTTCAGTAACAAGAATTCACTTGGTTGTCCTTTTTTTTTTTTTTTTTTTTTTTAAATAGCTGAAATAGGGCAGAATTAACACAGCACTGTGATATTTATTTTGCAATCTGCCTTTCTCTGCAGAATGGAAAACTATCATTATTAATTGGTTTTAAACTGTGGTTTCAGGTGGCAATATTCTGACTAATTGTTTTGAGAAAAATATAATTTCTAATCACTGTTATAAGAGCTTTATTTTTGCCATAATTGCATTTTTTCCCATAATCAGGAAGAAAGATTAATTCAAAACTTGCTTTAACTGCTTTTCATTAAACCATAACGGAGTTTCATTGGGTTATATTTGGTGATTTTTTAATCTAAGTGTGTTTTAGCCTGGTGTTGAGACTAATTCAATTGCTTCTCTTCTACAGTCCTAGGTTTCATGAAAAGTTCATTTTGCATTAGTTTAGGGCTTTTCAGTCTAGAGAAGATTATCGCATTTGTCACAAGGGTGCCAAGATTTATTATAAGGAAAAAAGAAAATAATGTATAAATTTTACAGGTGACATGGCTATATTTAGAATACTTAATAGTGACACTCAGAAGACAGCGTTTGTATATTCTTATGCTAATTAGCCAATTCACCATTGCTTTTCCTAATTGTGAAAGGTGATTTGAGTGGAGAGTTCTGTTCGGTGCTATGATTTATGGAACACCCAGAACTTCACTTTTATGGCAGCTTTCAGTGGAAGTGGGACATTTGCTTCTGTAGAGAGAGGCTGTCACACCCCTGAGATCACAAAGCTGATCATGCTTCCTATGGAGATTGTGGGACCTAAATCCTTTCTGATGCGTTTCCCTGTTTGTAAGGAAGCATAACTGTGCTGTCATTATCATTCTGGTCACAGCATGCAGAGAATCCAGAATTTTAATAACTGTCCTACTCAGTGAATTATAGCCATTTGATGTAGCAATTGGACAGTATTGTGATGAGGCTGCCTGAGCCACTCCAGCCTTTGGTGTTCTAATAAGCCTACTCTATCCAGGCCTGTAGGCATCTTGGATGCTACACAAAGGGGTAACTGAAATGATGAGATGTTGTGTATTATTTATGGCCTTGATTTGCTGAAATAGCTTGTTTTTGTGTTGGTTTTGAGTGGAGGAAAAGATCGGGCAACTCTAAATGATTTCCATTTGTGTCCTCGGGGTGTGGTGCCAGTTCACTGCACCCTCTAATTTAAAAGATGGTTTTACTTTCTCAGATGAAAGTGATTGTGCCAAACCTGGTGCAGGCCAGCTGCAGAACTAAACGAGGATTTGAGAAGTCATTGCCGTCCCTAAAATACTTTGAGGGAGTAACTTTGGCAGAGCTGAGGGCCACCAGTCCATTAATCGTTTCCACTTCAACAAAAACAATTGCTATTTTTATCACTCTAACTGGATTAATAAAGATTTGTCTTAAACTCTGTTGCAAGTGAGCCCCCTATCAGGCTCTAGTCTGACAGTAACATGATTGTTCGTTGTGTAAATGCTCCACTGGAAAAGATGCAGGAGTGTATAATTTTTCCTAACTTTGCCGTCCCATCTATCCACACATCCATCCATCTATCCTCTTAATCCACTTGTTTAGCCTTCTGTTCATCTAACCAGTGTTAATTGATTGACTCCTACCTTCCACTTATCTTTTCATGCAACACTCAGTGTTAGGTGACAGGAGGTATACTCAGTTTTGGTGACAGAGAGTGAATAAGGTGCACTTTCACATCTGGAACTAGTGGTGGAGCCACTTACTAACAAGCCATTACAGGGCAATGCAATAAGTAGCTTTAACAGAGATGTGGATATTTTCTTATTTTAATGTATTTTTAATGCAGGGTCTATAGATCGTATAGATTAGGCTCATGGTGATGCTCCCATTTTCAGCCTCCCAAGCACTAGGATTACTGGTGTGCCACCATGCCCAGTCTCAACAGCCATCTCAGCACACTCTTGGGGCAGGGCCTGCATGGTTTGTGGTGCCTGGGATTGACCCCTGAACCCTGTGCTCTGCCTAAGGATATTTCACTAGAGATAAAGAGAACTTACTTTAGCCAAGAAGATGTGAGAAACTCGGGCAAAACTTTCCGCAGGAGTTCATCCTTGAGCTGAGATTAAACAACAAACAGATCTGGCAAGTGGAACAAGAGAAAAGGGCTCTGGGCCAAAGGAAAACCTGGGAGGCTTTCTTCCAGAGCACCACGTTTGACTAAAGTGAACTGCTACTAACATTGGGCCAGGTGTGGGGCTAAGCAGACGGGTTGTAAATGATAAAGTTTTGGGCGAAAGCCAAGGATTTGTAGCAATCTTTCCAGTATAAAACATTTAAAAGATTTAGCTAGCAGCCTCTCTCCATATTGCTGAAGGTTATAATTCTCTGCAGTTGGAAAAGACACCTGGTAGCCAAGATTGCCCTCATGAGTTAAGCTTACTATTTCCTTTATGTCCTCTGCGTATTTTCTACTCTAAGTCAAATGTTTTTCTGGAGTATTATGGAGCAAGATTTCCCAGGAAAGAAAAATTTAAGCCTGACAACAGCATTAGCAGTCAATCCATTAAGTGTGTACACTGCTTACAGTTAGTGGTTAGTGGTTTGATGCTGATATCTAAAGCAGTAGGGTGCATTTTTTAGGCTACTTTTTTTTTTCCCATTGGAATAGATCCTATGAAATTTCGTCATATATTGCTTTATTTGAGGGGTGCATGCTAGATGCGAGTGCCTTGCAGGTCAGACTTCATAAAGGCAAAGCTAGCGTGCAGGCCGTTTTCCTAAGTTAAGAATTTCAGCAAGTCTGTGCTATTCAGTATGAAACGGAGTGCTTTTCTGCAAAATATAGAAGAAGGCTTCATGCTTTTCTATGTTCCATGGCCATTTCAGCTTTAAGAAGAGCATCAACATAACTGCAGATGGGCTGCTTTTATTAAAGAAAATGTACCAGGCTGAAATGGGATGATAAATTGTGTAGCTGCTTGCCTAAGGAAACCATGGCATGATCCTAGATATTACAAAGGGAAGTCTTCTTGGACCAGATTTGACCTTTCCCATTGTACTTCTTATCTCTCTGTGCAATTTCAAATAGATATATGCCGGACCTTTCCAATCCATTTCCTACATCTCTTCGCTTCTTTCATATTTTCCACTGCTTTGTTTCTGTGTACTGTGTTTGGATCATTTTTCATGTGCACTAATTTTTTTCCTTTGTATCTTATTTGATTTCCAACTCTCTTCTGGAGTTTTGATTTCATTATTATGTATCTTCTGAAATATTATGCTTAGCATTTATGCTGTCTATTTGATCATTTTACAATTGTTTATTCCATTTCTATATTTTTAATTCCTCCTGTTTTTCATTTACACATAATCACTGTGTTTCATATTTTGTGTGAAATCCTGGTACCTGGAAACTCAGATCTTGTTCTGTTATTTCTAGATCATGCAATTCATTCCTTTGTGTGTTTATACTTTAAACTTAGGCCATGTGAGTCTGCTCCTTTGACCTCTCACTCCTGTTGGTCAGAAGATAGTGCTATGAAAACTTCATGAGTATTTAGGAGCTGCCTAATTGTACTTCTTAAAATACCTTATGAGGATTTAAGCATTCATTTCCTTGCTATCTATGCTAGGTCACTGTTAAACTTTTAGAAGATTAAAGAAAGCACACTGGTTTGTCCCCTGATTGTCTGTAGAACTCTCAGCAGCTAGAAGGAAGCATTTAGGTCCAAATACTGCTGTGTTGTTCAGAGAACCATTCTGTAGCTCCTCTCTGAAAATCTTTATTCACACCATTCACACTTATGGAGCGGTTCTTGAAAGAGAATGCTGTGTTGCTTCATTCGATAAGCAAAATGAATGACTATCTGTCAGTTTTTGGTCATCAGAGTTCACTCAGGCAGCAGTGGAAACTGAGGGGAGACTTATTGAGGGCAGGTCTCTGAGGTGAGCCAAGAGAGAAAAAATCAGTCAGCATGAAGGGCTCCATTCTTAAATGAAATATATTTTCCAAGGTGATGGAGCAGGAGCGTATCTGTGATGATGGAGGGCTTCAGGAATAGGATGGTTTGAATGCATTTCACAGGAATAAATTCTTGAAGTCTTTGTTGTTCTGCGGTGAGAGACACATCTTTCATGTGGAGTGTATTTTAAGGCATAATCTTAGAGCTATCTGTGAAAAGCCTTTACATTACTGCCTAGAGTCAGACGAAAGGGAGGGTCTATGCAAAGCTAATCGTGAGAAATACAGAGTCTGCCTCAAGGGACTAGAGTCTAGTGATATGATATAAAAAGTTAAATCAGTGCCTTCTCATTACACTGGCATATAGTAATTAAGGCAAAAGAAGGTGCTATGTATTGATGTATGAAGTACAGACATATATACTCACAGCTCTGTAGAAAATGCATTTAATTCTCATTCCAGTAGGAATCAATTTTTAAAATTTTTAATTAAAACCCACTTTTATAAAAATATTAAAACAAAGGAATTAAACTATTTTCTTGTGCTTACCAATAGAGTCATTACCAATGTTTTCATAATCCTGGCCTCATAACTATCATTTGCCACATTTATTAGGCCAAAATCTATGTTAATTAATAAAAAGAGAAGATGAAATGAACATTGACTTAACACTAGATAGTAATGAAGGTGCATCTGTGAGCATATAATCCGAAAGACAGAATGCAATTTACATTCTTAGCTTTTTTCCCTCAATACATTTGGTAGATGATAAAGTTCATTTTATAACATCTACAATTGTCATATTACAATTCCAGATTTAACTACACCCCAGACACTGAAGTTTAAAATAAACTGAGTTTTCAATGAGCTCACAATTAAACAGAGATTACAGAAAAGAAAAATGATTGATAGTGTGCCTTTCGGTTGTCACTATTGGGCCCATCTGTTGGCATGGCATGGTGCCCACCCATGAGGTCAGCCTGTGCTGCCGACAGGCCATACATGACAAAGCAGCTAAGCAACATGTGACTATGTGGTCATATTTACATATTGTATTTTCATTTTCTACGCAGTGTGTTCTACCATCAGTATGTTTAATTGTAGAAAACTCCAAAGTAAATGAGAATGATTCTGTTGCATAATTCAGAATAAAAAGGGAAAGAAAGCCTTATGAGGAATCATAATCCTAGGAAAGGTGTCATGTGCAGATGGGTGATAGTGCAGTCGGAGTGCAGATTTGTGGTGACTGCTGCCTCCGAAGGTTAGAGGCTCTTCACAAAAGAAGCAGACACTGGTATAATCTTGAAAGGTGAAGAGCAGTTTGCAAGATCTGAGGGCTGGAAAAAGTACTTCAGTTAAAAATAGACCTTCAGAAATGAGATAGAGAGGATGGGCTGCTGAGGAAGTGTGGAGTTTCCGTATGGTTGGGACATCTAAGGTTCAGATGCGGAACAGCAGGCACGTTGTGGTGGACAGCCAAGCTGGAAGCCAAGCTGGAGACACAGTAGGGGGCGTCTCACTTATTTAAGGAGGTTGGACACCATTTTCAAGAAAGTAAAGTTTAAAAAAAAGTGGTTTTCAACTCTTTTTACAGAAAAAAATGTCTGATGTTATTAGAGAAAATAGATTTAAAAACGAGGAATGTAAAGCTGATTCACAGAATAGTCTTCTCCAACATTCGTTGCTAAACTCTACTCCTGGCAAACAAAAGATACAAGCATAGTGTGTGCTTGTTGTGAGGTGCAACTGTAAGGCATCTCTGGTGATGGCCTTTCCAGAGGGATCTCCACTCTAAGCCTTATGTGTGTAGACTTTAGGCCGCTGCCAAAACCAAGTCCAACCAGGAGAATAACTCAGAAGACTACAATTTAGCTGCAGTAGAGATGAGTAATGGCATCCTGCAGTGTGGTCACTTCTGTTGAGAGCCCTGAGTCATTGAAGGAGATATGACAACTCACCTGAGATGCGGGTGGATGAAATTTAATTCAGAGCTTGCTATTGATGCCACAGAGGACAGAAAACGTTAAATAGGATTTTGTAGAACATAGCGTCTTCATAAACCCATGGTTCTATTATTTTCTAAGTCCCACCAGTGCTTTCCAAAGAATAGATTGATTTTGTTTTCAACCAGCCTTACTACTTACTATCAATGGGTAGGATTACATGCCTAGAAAAGTCCACAGTAAAATGTTGTTATGAAACAATATAAAACTATTTTGGGGGGGTGTAGTGGTACCAGGGATTGAACTCAGGACCTTGCACTCTCCAGGAAGGCGCTTATCCTTCTGAGCTATCTCCCTAGCCCCCCAACAATATAAAACTATAAATCCACTCAGTTTTGTACCGTTTTAGTGAATATCCCAAATTAAGTCCATAGTCCCTGCATTGCCAGTAAAACTTAGACTCCACTCTGGCTCATCGTTTAATTACACATGTGACAAATACATCAAGAAGAAAGTCTTATTTCAGAAAGAAAACAACTGAATAGTATGTTACTATTTGAAGATATTTCACTGTACTTAATATATATTGAATAGTAATTATCATAAATTTAAAGCAAAATCAATTTTATTGACATGAATTAAATAATAGAAGTACTTAATTTTATGGGACCAGCAATTATAGGAAAGACCTACAAATAATTCATATGTTGACTCTTTGAAATGTATATTTAATCTAAATCTACTTAAGCATGATCATCTTTAAAAAGTTGCCGAGACTCATTTAGAGAAACTTTTTTTAACTATGAAGAGAGAACCAAAACAGTATAGAAAGCTGTCTGCTCTTCTTTCTCATGGCTCGGTCCTTATTATTCTAGAAGTTTCCAGAGAAAACCACCCCTGCAGAGAGGTCTTTGATGACTCCCAGGCAAATGTAGCCATCTCCCCTTCCCTGCCCTCCTCTCTCCTCCCCTCTCCATTCTTCCCCTCCCCCACATTACCCTTCCTTCATGTATCTTCTACAGCATTCATTATTTTATACCGTCTTGTCTATTTTTTGGAAAAACTATATATTCTTAGATATCAACCTCGAGGGCATTTGGTGGCTCCTGCTCCCAGTATGTAGGTTTTTGGAATGCTTGGGAAGGTGGGCTGTATGTTAATATATGTGAAAGGGGTAAAGAAATAAACAAATAACTTTGACATATGAGAGAAGAAAGGAGGCACCTGGAGGTTGAAGGATTTTTCAAGATAGCAATTTAAGTCAAGGAAAAAAACATTTTATCTGTCATCTGTTATCTTTTAAGTGCCTATAGAAAAGAGAAAGAAGGCTGCCAGTAGTTACCTAGGGAGAAAGAAAATATAGATTTTCCTTGTTAGCATTAAATTAAAACTTTGTGACAGAGAGCTGCAGGAAATGCTATATCAGAAAAGAGATATTAGACCTGTTATGTAAGTGAAATTACTCTGTCACGTGGAGTGTACTGACAGATGGTAGTATAAATCATCTTTATAGCATTCTTAACTTGGAAAATTTAATATAAACCTTTGTTGGAAATCAGTAAAATTCCAGACACAAAGCCAAAGTCTCTAGAGAATGATTGACAGTTGCAGTGAAATCTCCAACTCTAGCCCACCAAACCGATAACACACTTCAAGCCTGCACTGGGAGGGAAGTAGGACCTGCAGCATATTCCAGCAAACAGCTTTTTCTTGCATAATCTGAGAGCAGGAAGTGCCGCAGTTTTTGAGGGTCAATCAAATGCTGTGTTTTCTGGTCAGCCGGCAGTTCCTTCTACTCCGTGCCACTGTGGCAATTTTACACCCTGATGGTTGGATTGGTCAGCTGGCGTCTCACATCCATAACCATCAATCACTAATCATTTTCCTTCTTGATTTCCTATCTTCCTAGCTAGGTTTTTTATTCTTTTTATTTTATTTTATTTTTTGATCTTTAAATATTACATCACTCTCTAATACTTCTATTTTGTTGTTGTGTGGATGGTTATGTTTCTATTTCACATCTCTGGAGTCTGGAATATCATTCAAGTGCTTATTTTCTGAACCAAGGCCTTCCTTCTGTACTTATCCCCATATACGACACAGATGAAGATGATGATGATGATGATGATGATGATTAAGACATGGACCTACTGTGTTCTATTTCCGTAGTATTAACACTGTCTTCAACTTCAATTTCTTTTCAACAGTAGCTATTGAAATCCTGGCTGTCTCTGTAATTATGGGTCGCTTCTTATATTTTCAAGATATTAGCCCTCTTCACTGGATGTTGGACTTGTGGCTTTTTTGTTTCACAGATAAATACAGAGAGTGAAAATAATCAGTTGAAGAGCAAACCAAGCCTGACCTGGATGTTTGACAAGCATGATTTTGAGCACTTAATTGTCAGCTGAAGTTACTTAATCACCTGATTTTCACGACTGTTTCACTGTCGGAACCTTGAGACAAATGATAAAAAAGCATAGAAAAAATGATGTTTTTCTTTTACCAATTATGAGAACATTTGTGATCTGTCTAAAATTATAAACATTATTACAAACACAGCCATGGCAGTTCTCTCAATTATTTTAAAAATGTGTATAGGTTACCCATAAAATACATGTACCTTAATGAAATTTCATATAACATTTTTGAAATTTAGTTCTGCTAATTGTATAGGTAAAGAAAATGAACCTAGAGAGATTAAATTGCTTCATAAAGTCTAGATATTGTTTCCATAACTCTGAAATCCATTTCATTTTGCTTTCTGGGACTTAGCACATCCTGTAAGATGGATATCCTAAGGTCATGGGAGCATGACCCATGGGACGCTGAACTCTGCTGAGTGCCTCTCTTATCCCGGTGCGCTGCAATTGTCCCCACACCCCTTCCTATGTGTGGGCATCCATTCCTCTGTGCAGGTGGCATTGTGTCCTGTTTGTTGATCCTCCCTGTCTTGCACATCCTCCTGCTGAGACAATGATGTCAGAGGTGGAGACAGGAGCCTAAAGGATCGGCCACCCTTCCTGCACAGGGAGGGAGAGGCAGGCTGTAATGTTACAGGGGATGTAGTGGGGTAAAGGAAATTCCTTCTTACAGGTCTGCCTGGGAAAGCAGGTTTGTGTTTGGATATTTGTGTAGGTATCTTTTCTCCCTTCTTTTCTTCCTTCCACAAAGGTTTATTAAGTCAAGCATTGTGATAAGCATTTGGGAGAAAAAAGGTATAAATCTGTCATTATCTGTCTTCAAGGAGCTCACAGTTTGGGACAAGTGAAAGGACAGTAAATAAAAGTCACACAGAGCACTGTGGTGCCTAATTATAACAAGGGAAAGCACAGTGCACACTCTGCTGTGGGGACCAGCACAAGGGGGCATCTGATTCACACAGCGAAGTCAAACAAGAATGTCTCTGGAGCCACTTGCCTGCACCATGCCTCTCTGGATTCTTCAGGGCTAGCTGGTAAAGAAAAGCAAAGAAGCTCCTGCAATTTAAAATCAGAGCAACAGAAATCACGTGTATCATGGCAACACTTGGGGATGTACAAGATCTATGCCTCGGTATTTCATACTTGAACTCTTGGCTTACTCCTGGGAGATCAGGACCTTATTCTTCCATTCATCTGACTACAGTAGGCTATTGTTCAATGTGAATGCAAAACTTCCCCAAGTTTTAACACAATAGAGGCTAATTTCTTTTTAATACCAAGTTCAGCTCAGGAAAGATGATATCCCTACAGAATTTGGGCCTGTGCCCTCTAACATCACAGCAATGGGAAGAGATTGGTGGAGACATTTTCGATATTTTTAAAGAAGATCTTCACATCACTTTCTTGTACAGATCAGAACTAGTCACATACACCCACTTGAGTACAAAGGAGACCAGCAAACGTAGCCTGTTTGCGTGCTTGTAAAAAAGGAAGTACCCTGGTGCACTTAGATTAATCTGTCTGCTCTAGGCAGGATACTCAAGCTATAAATGAGGTAGTGCCATGAAACAATTTTGTTTAAAGAACAGCTTACACCTCTATCCTCTCAAGAGGTCATTCAAATTAAATATCACTTTATTTGTATTCTATCTTAAATATAGGAAATGCAATTGCATACAGGAAAGGTGATCTAAAAATAACAACATGTTCATTTGTTTTATAATTGGTGAAGCATAGTTAGAACATTTTGACAGAGAGTACTTTCCTTGGATCAATTAATAGTCATAGACCCTTACTTGGGGCTTTTCTAGAAAATCACCTGCAGTAGCAGTTGATTGGAAATCATTGAGGTGATTATATATATTTTGTCCTTGATTAGCATAAATAGTAGAATTCCTAATATATTAAAATGTGAAAATTAGGAAGGCAAATATTCCGCTTGTAGGCAATCTTTTCTGTTTTCTTAATGAATAAAATGCTTCTGAGGTGCAAATTAGGAGTTTTGTACTATTGGGGAAACAGGGATGAGCAAAGCATTGCCCTTATCTGCAAAATGCTCATAACCCCTACACTGAGATACCTATTAATAAATACAGTGTTGCTCAAGAAAATGGAATAATTGCCTCGTAGGTAACTTTAGAGGACAGAGTAAGTTAACACTGCAGGGATTTGTGATGGGTTTGAAAAATAATATGTTGCCAGTGTTATGGAAGTTGAATTTTGAAAGGTAATCTAGGGCCAGTCAGATAGCTCAGTGAACTAAAACACCTGCTTAGGCAGAGCACAGATGCTGGGGTTCGATCCCGGAGTGCCTTGCTGGCTGCACACACGGGACACGTTGAGTGGGTGATTGAGACTGGGCATGGTGGTGCGTGCCTGTAGTACCAGCACGTGGGAGGCTGAAAACAGGAGACTCATTATGAATCCGATCTATGTAGACAGACCTTTTAGATCTTGCACTAAATAGAGAAAAAAAAAAAAAAATAGAAAGGCAATCTTTAAATAGATATGGAAGTTTTAAAATGTTCTAGAATGCATGAATGGCACAAAAGCAATAGCCTCATGAATCTCAAATGTTTGCTGTGAACAGCGCCTAGAGTCCGGTGGCTACGCCAACAGTTCTAGAGGAAAAAGGAAAAAGGAAACTGGAGATCTTCACTGTAGAGATGAAGAGGTCAAGAGGCGTGTTCTCTCTGTGGTGCCTGTGATTGCCCCGGAGGCTTGTCAGGAGGATAGGACTGGATTTCAGAAGAGTCCTTGTTATCTTTCTAGTTTTTCATGGCTAGAAACTTAACAAAGCCAGCATGCAAAAGAAGCATAGACTGGGGTGAGAAGTGTCCAGTTTCTATTATTTGCGTTACCTTTTGCCCCAGGAAGAGCCCGTTTTTTGAGGTACAAAGTCACAACCTGCTGGGTTTGCCAAGTTTGCCCACTTGGCAAGCTTGCCTTCTGAGTCTGCCTCACTGGGGTTAACTGATTAACTGTCAACTTGAGTGGGAACGCCCAGCTGAACTGAGCCAGCAGGGCTCTGGATGTGGAAGACTCACTTTGTGGACTGTTGCTAGGATGGTATAAAAAGCAGAATGGAAGGGAAGAATTCTTACCCTTTTCTTCAGAGGTGTTTGGGTAGTTTTTCCTCAAAAGAGCTTTCTTAAATCCTTATTATCTTGGTTTCCGTCACCTGGTTTCTAGAGCAGGGAGCATGGCATTTTCAAAGTTGAGACAAAGGCCCACTCACTTGGGTCCTTCTGCTTCTGGAGCAGGCACTTCACCTTCTAGAACTGGCCCTTGGGCTTCTTTGGCACAGGTCCTTCGAACACTCATCACGGATACCTGGGTCTCCTGCATGGAGTCAAGTTGGCCTACTTTCTTCCTCAGAGACCACTAAGCCTAGGAAGGTATTCACTCATTTAAAGCACTGAGCATAGAACCTGGCTCATAGTAAATGTGAACTGAGTATGAGAGGCTAATGTTGTTTTGCTATTGTTGGTAAATTTAGAAACTGGAAGAGAGAAGACACAAATAAATAGTGCTGTATTAGAAAGCTGTGGACTCTAGGTGAGACATGAATAAGGATGTACAAGCTGAGGAGCACAGAGGACATGAGAGGCACAAGAATCACCTGTTCATAAAATAGAGAAAATGGCTGGAAATGGCTGAGAAACTTGAACACCCTTTAATCAATTTTAATTTGATGACCTCCCACACTTACTTTCCAGGTAGAAACTAGAGACCCAGCCAAAGGTCTCTGGGGTATATGTAGCTGAAGAACTTTGCAGGAACCTTATGCAAAGTGAGAGTCAGAGACCACACTGGGGGAATGTGGGGGAGGGGAGGCTGACAATAGGCTCTCAGCCAGGCGTCCAGGAAAAGTGTCCACCTGGTTACTAATACTTGAGTGTTTTATTCACAGTGCTCTTATTCCTGGGGTTTTCTAGTGTTGTTTTGTAATTTAACAAAACATAATTAACCACATTGATATCTGTTTCTGTTTAAACCTTAGGGATGGCATAGGCTTGCAGCAGCGCTGCCTGTGAGGTTATGAGTGGATCACGGATTCATAAGAATAATGTGTGTGTGGGGGCGGCACAGAGCGCTCCTTTCAAAAGTTCTCTGAGAGTTGAGACAGAAGCCACATGTGAAGTTTTCTTATCGGAGAGTGGGAAAATAGTGGACAGGACAACATTTTGGAAGACAAAAGATAGTGGATAAATTATGAACTCCCTCCGAATGTAATGTCCATACCTGTGAACTAAAGTCGGTGTCTATTCTACAAGCTCATTGGGATAATTAAATGTCTTCATCTGCTTCGTACAGCTCCAGAATCATAGTTTGGTTCATCAAAGCTTGTATGTATTCTTTCAATAAATATTTCTTGGGTAGCTGTCATGGGTCAAGTACTATATTCAATGATGAAGTCAAAGCAAAAGAATTGTTTTATCTTCAGAAAACAAGCTCAGTTGTGGTTGGAAGGTTGGGAAAATGAACAAGAATATAAATAGTTATAAGCTGTAATGATCGCAGGGAGAACAGCAGCAGAGCTGCTGTGATGGCGATAGCAGGTGGCGTGCTTTAGGTTGGCTCGATGGCTGTTTCATTTGCTGTCAAATGTCACTATTTCTGAATTATATAGATCTAACAGTATTTTTCTAGGGGTAGTAAAGAAGAAATACATATTGTTTTAATTTTTCCTTCATTTCTGACATAACTGATGCTTAGCATCAAATGATATCTCATGTTTAAAAATTCCTAGTTGTAATAACTCAGTTATGATGATACGCTTCCATAGCAACTTATGACTATATGTGTTAGACTCAGTTTGCTTCTGACTTTGTCTAAAACTAAGTGGTTAATTCAGCTTGGAAAGGTGAGATATTAAAACAACAAATTGGCACAGAAAGGGATTTGGTCATAGGTGGCTGTGATTCATAGCAACATTTTGTGTCAAAGAAAATGTCAGCTCTGCAAGTTACAACCTTTCAGATACTGAACCCTGGTAAATGTCTGAATCTATAGACTAATTTGTGCTTTAGGGAAAGAATAAACCCTTGGTGACAAGTCATCTAAACAACCATTTTGCTACTCAAACTGTTCCCTCTGCTTGCTGTACGGCAGAGCTCCTGGATTTTTAGAACTATTTTTAGCCAGATGATAATTTATATAGAGCTCATTAAGTGGAACACATAGTTCTGTCTGTTAAAGGTTTTGGGGCAGAAAAAGATAAGCCTGCTTGAAAGACTTTTGTAGTTAACTCCTCACTGATCTGGCATCATAGTGTGATTCAAAGTTGAATAGCAAGTAGCATAAATTTTTGAAGCTGATAGTAATCAGTTAGGGCACCTTCATCAAACTCATCAGTTGGTTAGTTTTGTAAAACCTGCACACATATTTTGAGGTAAGCATCATACAAGCCTAGGCACATGCTCGTTGGAGATGGAAGACACTGTAGAGATGGTTACTACCCCTAACAAGTGATCAGAATCTTATGGGAAATTCAGAGAAGACATTCATTCCTGGATTCTAAGTAAAATGCAAGGTTGCCTGGGAAGTCCATATGTTTGCCAGGCTTTTAAGGAGACAAGTAGCTAAATTTGCAAATCAAATTTCAGTTGAGAACAATCAAGTCCAGTGGTGTTATGGGAATTTAAGAGATGAATAGTACATGGGAAGTCCCTTGTTCATCCTCTTATTCAATTCATAGTTATTTTCTTATGTATGAAATAGAACATTCTGTATGTTACTGGGAATATAAAGTTAAAAAACAATCTGGTTCCTGATTTCAAGGAAGTATTATTCTAGTTAGTACTTGAAGGCAGCTATAATAATGCAAATTGAGGTGCATGTATGTATATTTTTCCTAAAGTATCACACAGTGCAGTAAGCATTTCTTTTTGAAAAATCATGAGCTGCACATATTAATATTCCCGAACTTGTCTTCCTCTCTATTTTATTTCAAGCAGAAATAAAATGTATACAATAACTAGTTCCTCCTATGGAAACAATAAGCTAAATATAAAAAATAAGAGTTAACATTTATTAAGTGCTTATACTATTCAAGGCACCTGTACTGAGGATATATAATCATATCCCGTCGCCCCGACAATGTTATAAAGCCTATCATTGCTCTCATTTTATAATAGATGATTGTGATAATTGATTTTGTTAACTTGAGTAAGAAACACCCAACTACATGGGTTCAGCATAATTCTGGGCATGGTGCAGGGATTTCCTGCAAACCCTAGGTGTGAGTGAAACCAAACAACTGGCTTGCCATGGGAATGGAACAAAAGGGAATAGAAGAAGACAGGTTCCCTTCTGCTTCCTTGGAACAAGCTCCAGCCTTCCCCTTTGCCTGAGACGTCATTTCTTGGCCTCCAGCACAGACCCTTCAGTTCCTTGATAAGGACTTCTACAGGGATGCCACTGAGCTCCAGGGCTTCCCCTGCATTCCTCACATCGCCAGCACACAGACAGACCTTTGGTACCCTTCTGCGCATGGCTCTGCTGCAGCCATTGTAAGCTTAGCAGCTCTTCCATGCTTGTGTATCTTGCATTAACCCTGCTCTCTAGCAAGCACTGAAGGATGCAGTGAGTGAGCTCAGAAAGGCTGAGGCAACATGCCCAGCCATACAGCTTGTAGGCTGAACTTCAGAGTAGGCATGCTGACTTTTTGCATGGAAGGGTCTTTGGAATAAAGAAAATGCATAACTATTTTTTCATACAGTGCTGCTAGTAACAGGTCAGACAATGGTATTCTGATGTTTAGCAAGAGGTAAATCACTAGAGATAAATGGTATAAATTATTTATTTCTACTTCTGCAAATATATGCTACCATCTCCAGACACAAAGACAGTGAGAATGAGGAAATAGTATACTCTGTAGACCCTGGGGGAAAATGAATCACTATAAGATTTGACAACAATCAATTTTTCACTGGGCACTAATCAAGCGGATAGAAAGAGGGCCATGGCATGTGATTTAGTTAATTAAATCTGGGAGGGAGGAGTTTATGGAGCTGTATGCATTTCAGGATGACAAAACCCAGCAATGTCAAGAGTATAAAATGTGCATCACACTAACAGTGATGAATGAAAATGCTCCCTCCGCCTGTGACGAGAGTGATAGAAACTGCTTTGTGTCAGAAAAGCCAGGAGATTTCTGTTTGGCCATCTGTGCCTGAGTCCTGCTATTTCCATTCAGTTGTGCTCAGGTATTTGGCAATGCATTTCTCCAGGAATTCTTTTGAGGCTGCTCTGGCCATCTAAACCACCAGACAGCTCTTCCTGAGATAAATGCTTGAATGCAGTTAGGTAGGGATTCCTACAAAAAAAAAAAAAAAAAAAAAAAAAGACAACTTGCTTCCTTATCCCTTGGAGCCTCTTGATCACCAGGGATTCCTGGTAGGATAGTCACCCTTGGCTTTCTCTCCGTTTTACAGGTTTGCTTTGCATCTTTTCGTGTGTCAATGAAGTTTGAGTGTATCAGCTGGCTTACAACTGTGTTTTGCTGTAATAACAGATGACCTTCGCACAGGCCAAACTCAATGGAAGTTTGTGTTTTTTAATGTTCTGTGTACCACAGAGAGGGGGATAGGTGACCTGTCATCCTCTAGTAGCTCAGACTGGAGGAAGAAGACCCATGATGACGCATGCTTACGCAGTCCAGGGGAAGGACAGAGAATGTGATATGGATATGCTGACTCATAACATTTCTGTCCAGGATACAACAAACGCTACTTCCAATTAACTTTCATATGCCCAAAGAAGTTGCATGATGTTGAAAAATTGTAAAAAATTGGAAAAATGACAGCTAGGATATGTATTGGTAGTCCTAATGCAAAGATAAGCACCAGAGTCTTAGACAAGCTAGTAGAGGCTGAGGAGTGAGGCATAGTCACTGTCAACCATCTTGGACTTCTAGTTGTTTCACTTAATTAATACCCTTTTTAGAAGGGTCCTTGCCTGAGGGTTAGACTATTCTTTCCTCCATAATAAGGCAAAGAAAGGCTAAGAGCAAAAATGATGAGTCAGGAACTTTCTGAGAACCATATATGATAGTCTTAAAAAACTAACAAATTCAGAAGCTTTTCCTTAAAAATGGAGCATGTGGTAGGTGGCAGGTAACTGTGCAAGTTTCTGGCTCAAAGCTATTCAGGTATCTCAAAAGATACCTATAGTGTTTGCTCAGGAAATACTTTCCTCCACTACCTTTCGATATCACTAGTTCCAAGTAGAAGGGGTTTTCTTGTTAGCTGCTTAAAATGAATTGTATGCTGAAGTAGTTGTGAACAGGCATGGAATTGAATAGGGGCTATCAGCTTTTTCTCCAGTGGTCATCTGCAGCGCTGCTTGTTCTACGGAATAACTCAGGCCTCTTGGCCACAACTCCCACCACCAAATAGCGTCTGACTAATTTCAAAGTCTGGTCTATTGCTGGTGTCTTAGTTTTTGACCCTGAAGAAAGAATAAGAAAATTCTACATCTTTTTATGTAGGACAAACACCCACAGGACTGTTTTATGTTATTATCAATCTTTCTTTTGACTTTTAATTTCACATTTCATAACAGTATGACTTACAATGACATTTATTTCACCAAAATATAATACCATATTGTTGGAAAGAACAGAACAGGAAAAGGAAATGAGCATTTCTTCCAATTTATCTTTATGATCCAATTTTCTTACTGATAAGCCCAAGGAAAAGAAGATGTCAATATATCCTAAATATCATTACCTACCTTTTGGACCCTCCAAAGTATTTTCTCCTCTCGGGGATTGTGGACCTTAAAATCACTCATTTCCCAGAGACGTACATGGTCCATCTTCAGCCAACCCATTTGGGGGCCCACACAGCTCCGCAGTCACATTGCCGACCTGCCCTTTTTGACCATTCCCAATACAATGCTCCTCATACACATTATCTGCCTTTCTTATCTGGATTATTAAATCACCTTTCCTTCGGAGTGAATCTACTCTTGCCTTGTTACCATCTGTTTTTCATTGAAATGCCATAGTAATTTTTTTTTTTTCAGCAAAGCAACCACCTCTTGCTCACAGCCATTCAATAAACTCATATTAGAGATATTGGAAGATAGAGATTTTTTGTAGAAGCATGTAAAACTACATATACTTGAGATCTTCCCTTCTCATCTTGCCCCCTACCACTCCATTCTTATGTCTCTGCCTCAGTTAAGATATTTCCAGAGGACAACAAACTGCTGTTTATTTATAATTTTATTTTGATTACCACATTTGTTTTTTATTGCTCAGTATATTCGAAGCTACTCAAATTTAGGAGCTTAGCCAAGAAACATTTACCATGTGACAAGGTTTACATGAGTGAATTTGCAGGCAGCTTAGCCTGACAGGGCTGGCCAGTTAGAAGTTGCAGTCAAGTTGTTGAGCGGGGCAGAGGGGGGTGGCAGCCATCAACAAATTGATGGTGCCAGCATGGAGCTGGAGGACCTACTTACAAGGTGGCCCAACTGTGGGATCCATGGATACTGCTGCTGATCTGGCGCAGCTGCCCTTGCCGGGTGGCATCCTACAGGAAGGGTTGAACCTTTACAGCCAGGCTGCTGGCTCTTCCCACAAGGATCAGGTAAAGAGAGAACAGAGGGGAAGTGCCACTGCTATTGATAGCTTGGTCTTGGAAGTCAACATACCTTCTTTTCCAGTGTATTTGTGAGACTACTAAGCCTACGTTCCATTCAGAAGTGTTGTGGTTTGTGTTTCATGTGTGCCCCCAAATTCTCATGCGGTGATGGGGTGGACTTCTAGCATTGTGAATAACTCATGATTCACTGGGATTCTGGGGGTGAGTGCTGCTAGGATTGTGGGTATAACTGTTGCTGGGATAACGGGTGTGAGTGCTGCACTCAGCTGGGAGTGGACAGCCTGAATGCGACTTAACGGAGATAGATGTGCTCTCTGTTGTTGCTGTTACTCCTTCCTTCTGCTCTTATGATTTTTCTGCCTTCCACTGCCATGAAAGGTTGCTCTCAGCCATGTGTCACTCTGCCTTGGAGCCTGCAGAGTATGGATTGAAACCTTCAGTAACTGTGAGCCAAGCAAATCTTTCCTTCCTTTATTTTGAGTGTTGGGTATTTGTCCCAGCAATGAGAGAGGACTAACTGAGACAAAAAGGAAATAGATTAGGCTCCACTTCTTAAAAGAGGAACTATTAAAACATTTTCTTTTGTTTCTGAGGGACGGTTTCACTATGCAGTTCAGCTGGTGTTGAATTTGCTATGGAGCCCAAGCTGGCCTTGAACTCATAGTGATCCTCCTGCCTCAGCCTCCCAAGGGCTAAGATAATAGATATGGACCAATACCCCCAGCTCAAAGCATTTTTCAAAGCCTCGTAACTAAAACTATATTTCCTGTTCTACTCTTCCCACAACTGCCTGTCCTTCAAACTCTTTAATTTATCTCTATGCTACTTTATTGTTCATGATATTTTTTAAAGAGACAATAACATGAGACTAAAACTATGAATACTGTGACTAGCTCTTTGTCTTCAAATTTCAAGTTCACAACCAATAGAGAATAAAATATTCAGTCATTTACATAAATTAAATTTCCCTGCATTTTCAATTTTGTAAAACTGGTCATGAAAAGCACTAACTTTAGAGGGTTAGGATGGGATGAGGCATAAAATTCATAATTGATAGAGCATGTAACTCTTAGGACAATTTTAATACAGTGTGAATGTGGCAAAGTGCCACATGTTATTATTGCCTCTCATATTATTTTATAGTAAACAATAGTGTGTGTACATCTCTCTCATTAATATGATTTATATCAGTGTGTGTGACTTGCTTATCGACTACTGTGTTGTTATTACTTAAAATAAGTTTTCAAAAATATGTGTTGATTGGGGCCTGCCAAATAGCTCAGCAGATCAAAGTGCCTGCAAGCAGGTGCAGGGCCCAGGGTTTTGATCCTCAGTTCTGCTGTGCCAGCCCTGCTCCCCAGGGCACGTTGAGAGGGTGATTGAGACTGAACATGGTGCTTCGTGTTTGTGATTCCAGCACTTGGGAGGCTGCAAACAGGAGAATCACCATAAGTCCGATCTAGTGGTGAGACCCTGTAGACCCTTACCTAAAATACAGGAAAAAAAAATGTGTTGACTGAATGTGTGCCTTGGAAGGGAAAGATATTTAGTTACATATTTCAGTGATAGTGGTAAAAATGTTTTAAATCCACTGAGTAATATATTTAAATATTCTTCCATTTCAAATGTTTTTGATGTGTGTTTGCTGAAAATTTAACAACAGCATATGTTTAAACCTACCATTTTGTATCTTGACATAAATTATTAGGGTACAAAGATTATGTCAGAGATCTTAGAAATGAAGAAGAAGAAGAAGAAGAAGAAGAAGAAGAAGAAGAAGAAGAAGAAGAAGAAGAAGAAGAAGAAGAAGAAGAAGAAGAAGAAGAAGAAGAAAAAGAGGAAGAGGAGGAGGAGGAAGAGGATGATGACAAGGAAGAGGAAGAGGAGAAACAGTGATTAAATAACCCATGATTATGCTTTTATGTTAATATTTTTGGAAATTATTTCAGT
This sequence comes from Myocastor coypus, assembly GCA_004027025.1. Lineage (NCBI taxonomy): Eukaryota > Metazoa > Chordata > Mammalia > Rodentia > Myocastoridae > Myocastor > Myocastor coypus. The sequence goes on from PVJA010016458.1 coordinate 39,444, forward strand.
GAAACTTATTTATTTAAATTGCTGCATCTTTCTTTTAAAAGCACATTGTCTAGCCGGGCGTGGTGGCTCACACCTATAATACCAGCACTCGGGAGGCTGAAGCAGGAGGATTGGTGGGAGTTCGAGACCAGCCTGGGCTACAAAAGTGAGCTCAAGGCCAGCCTCAACTGCATAGCGAGACCCTGTCTCAAAAAGACAAAAAAAAAATAAATAAATAAATAAATAAAATAAAATAAAAGCACATTGTCTCAGTGGTTGGCTCAGCAAGCCCAGGGACAGGGCTTACATAGAATGAGGTTGTTATAGTTCATGTCTATTTGTCCCCCCGAAAGCCTCATGCAATCATGGGGCCAGGACTGCTAGAGTTTGAGACTTGATTCGTGAGGCACTGGAATTATGTGTTTTAGTACTGATGAGATTATGGGTCTGAGTACTGCTGGGAATTATAGGTGTGGCCTGAGGTGGATAGGCTAAGGCAGAGAGCCTGATGTAATATAAAGAGAGACAGAGAGACAGACTTGTGCTGTTGCTCTGCTGCCCTGATTGGTCATTTGCCTCTGTCGCTATGATTGCTGTGCTTCCATGAACTGCTGCTCTCTGCCATGTACCACTCAGCCTTGGCAATGGCCGAATATGGACTGAAACCTCCAGTACCTGTGAGCTAAGTAAACCCCTCCTTCCTTCATTTTGCATGTCAGGGTATTTGTCCTAGCAACGAGTAACTAAGACAGAGGTTCTGGGGATTGAACCCTGGTCCCTGTGCTTGCCTAAGCAGGTGCTTAGTCCAATGAGATATCTCATTGGCCCGTTTTTCCTGATATTCTTATGTTAATAATTTAATTTAATTTATGCTCTCCGTGTGGCATAGGAAATTACTATGATTGCCAAAATGACAAAAGATTATACTTTGTAAAAAGTAAATGTAAGGAACAATGTGATAATAATGTAATAATGTGCGAACTAAATGAATCAACTTTTGTCTATTGTAAAGGAGAGAAATTTTTATATTTTAAATAACATATATAAGGAAGAGCTATAACTTAAAATTTGGATGCTTTCCTGGAGATATCGAAAGGGGGACCAACTGCAAGTATAGTACTGATTACAGAAATATATTAATTTGATATAATATTATATTAGAAAATTTGAAGAAAGAGATAGCCTACTGTTTTCTGTTCATTTACTCCTGTTGCATGGTATGGATTTGATTTGCCCTGGGCATTGAAGATGAGGGCAAATGAATGCACCCTGGACCCCATGGTTCATGATGTTGGCCACATAGCAAGGGATGCAAACATGGAAGAAATAACCACGTGAAGCACAAAGACAGTGACTCACTGTGTAAGCACCTCAAGAAGCAAATATGGCGATTTATTTATTCAGACAGTGTTTATTGAATGTCTTCTCAGAGTGCCCCTTTATTTCAGGCATGCAACACACAACACAAAAATCTGTTTCCAGTGAATGATGTTGGCAAAACGTTCTGCTCTCAGGAGAAATAATAAAGAAAGAAAGAAACTTGGAAGAAGAGTGTACCATGCAGCAGTACGGTGAGTGCCAGGGACAGTTATGATCATAGAGTCCTGGGTTGAGGTGGCTAGTAAGAAAAACAAGATCTTGTGGCCCCTTTGAAGGGAACTTGTTTTTAGTCTAGAGAAATGAGTGGTTTTGGGGGCTTGAGGGGCGGGGCTGTCAGCCATGTCTTGAGAAGATCACTGTGGCTTTATGGGGCCAAGGAAAGCAGAGGCAAGAGAGACAGCTGGTCTGCATCTAGGCACAAATGCGATGCTCCCCAGGTAACATGGTAAGCACTGGCAAGGAGTTGTGCTCAGGTACGCTTTAGAGAGCCAGCAACACAGGGGGCTGTGGGGTTGGATAAGGAATAGAAAAAGAGAGGTGTCCAGAAACTGTTGAAGTCAAGCTTTGAAGAAAATCTTCTTTTGAGAGGTGGTGAGTGGGTATTTGAAGGAACAATAGGAATGAATGTGAAAAAGACAGTGGGTGAGCAGGACACGGGGACTTAAGAGTTCCTCTGATTCTATGAACATCTTCTAGGAAGAAGGAAGAGGCTCTTGTTTAGCTGTTTATTCACAAAACATTTTACAATTAGATTTATTACACATATAAAATTTGTCGGGAAGATATTATTTGTACCATTTTGCAGCATAGAGGAAGTGACTGTGGCTTTGTATTAATTATAAATTCTTTAAGTAGATTTTACATTAATTAGATTTAGAGCATATAAATATAACTAATTTATTTCAGAATTACTGCTATAGGATATCGTCTTCTTTTCTTTTCTTTTTGTTCTCTTTGGGCAGAGTCCTAGGGACTGAATACAGAGAGCACCAGAAGACATCCTCAGACCTTTTCATTCTATTTTGCAACAGGGACTCACTAAGTTTCCCAGGTAAGGTTTTGAGCAGACAGCCTCCTGCCTCAGCCTTCAGAATGGCTGAGATTAGAGGTAGCCATCATGGTGGATAAAGTTTTTCTTGACAGTGTTTATCTTTTGCAACCAAAACACAAACTGTGACTTTACAAAGTTGCACTACAGGGGCTGGCAAGATGGTTCAGCGGTCTAAAGCACTTGCTTAGAAAGCGTAGGCAACCACAGGGACCGAGGTTCATTCCTAGACACTATGTGCTGTGCCAGCCCCAAGCCCAGGACAGGCTGAGCCAGCCATTAAAAAACAACAACAACAACAACAAAATTATGCTACAATGACCCTATTTAATGACTCAGCAGTCAAAAGTGTCATGCCTATTGTGGCCTGAGCAACTCAGGCCTTCTGTTGTACAAAAAGAAGCTTCTTATCTGCTTCAAAAAGTCAGAGAATGCAATTAACCCGGGCATGAACTATATTAAATCTGGTCACATATTAAATAATTCTATGTATATATGCCTGACATCAGCAAATATGCATAACATCGCTAAATATTTTCATTTTATGTCAAACATTTACATCTTTTAATAGATCGTGTTTCTTTTACTTATTAAATAATTGTTCATCTCTTTCTGTGTCTTCAACATATTATTTATATAAAAGAAGTCATAACATAATGACAGTGCCACCTCTGCTTTGCTCATGTATTTTAAGTTACTGCACTGGCATTTTACTTCACTTTTTGTGCTTTGTATTTTTATTTTTTAGAGAAGCTTCTTCTAGATGTATTTAGCCTTAGGAGAGTTATTAAACATGTTCAAAGAATTACATTATTCAAACTATCCAAAGCAATAGTAAAGGACATAAAAAGTTTTGTATTGTCTTATTTTTAAAGACAGGAGAAGTCCAGCTTGGTCTGGTTTTTCTAAAGAAGGAAATCAGATGTATGAGGGCCGGATGTGTAGAATTAGGACAGCCAGGCTCTCTCAGAACAGAGCTGCTGGAGGAGAGGAAGCCCCAAGGAACACATCTGGCTCCAGGCCCGCATTCTCATGTGATGCGTCATGTCGTGTGGTTTGCAAATAATGCTGAGCCCTCCAGACCAGTTTCACTGAGGGCTTGCAAACCCCTATGTTCTTTGGGAAGAAGAGGTGGGATTCAGGTTTCCTTTTATGGTTGAGTTACATTGAAGGGACTATGCATTGAACTCATACTTAGTTCAGGAAAACTGCTCATTTAATCAATGCTATTAGTTATTGATAAAATAATACAACTCTTACTACAGCACCTACTTAGAAAAAAATGTGCGTTACTATGAGTGTTTATTTTGTTATTTTTTTATTTTTTCAATTTTTTTATTGTTTAAATTTAACAATGGTTATATTACATATTTTCATCATCAGATCAGTTTAGATTAATACATATAGGTATATAAGATTGATCAAACAATTAAACATTAACCTTTCTAAATCCACATTACTTTTTTTTTTTTCTTTTCCCAATTCTTTTCTTTGAAAGTTGACATATTGCATATTGTCCTCACAATCATTCTGTAGAGTACAATGTGTGGGCATGACCCACCTCCCTATTGATGTTGCATAGAAAAAAGAAA
>PVJA010016459.1:0-43443 GCA_004027025.1 Myocastor coypus
GAGGAGAGGAGAGGAGAGGAGAGGAAAGGAGAGGAGAGGAGAGGAGAGAAAAGAAAAAAGAAACAAGAACAGAGGCTATTTTTAATGAGTTGCCAATTATTATTTATATAATGTTCCTTTACTTTTAAGTTGTTTCACTTTAGTCTAAAATTTAAAAATAATGGTTACAACTATAGAAAAGAAGTGTTAATTAAGCTTTGGTGACTTCAAATATTAATAATGAAAATTTTTGTTTTCCTATAATGTATTAATGAAGAAAATTATGATGCTAGTATTATTGGTTGCTGACTCCCTTCAAAGATCTAAATTAATAGACAGATTCTATATGAAAACATCATGAGATCAGAGGTAGCATGAAGGTATATTCAGCCAAGAGGTGATATTTAATTGTGCACAAACCTGCCAATGGCAATACACTGTGGGTCTATGTTTTCTTGTTGCAAAAGCAAGACTATATATAGCTACATTGATTAAAATGGGAACAAAAAAAAATTGAGGGTGGTGGTTCATGGTCATAAAAGTTAGAGAACTAACAGCCATAGCTGGAGCCTAAAACACAAGGACTTCCCCTAGTGCCCCAAGAACATGAAGCAACACTTCTTTTCAGTCAAAGATCTCTACTCTGTGAAGATAAATGATCATAATGATCATATTCAACATTCTCAGCCAAAGACCACACAATATTTTATAAAACAGGTTGTCACAGTTTCTACATAGAATGTAAAAAATGGGTTCAGGGTCAGATGAAAAATTTAAAGAGAGATGCTGTATTTCATAAAATAAAAGTAGAGCTCACCCCTCAGCACCCTGTCCTGCCTGGAGTAGCACCCTCATGCTGCCAATTACAGTAACTAGGCCTTTGTTCAGACACCTTATTTCACAGTGCCTTGCTGTATATAAAATATAAAATTATAATATTTTTAAAATAAGATGGAAATGGACGTGCAGTTGATTAAAAATACAAAATATGGTATGATCTCATGATTCTATTTTTAAAGGAAAATAGTATGGTCTGAAAGTTAATTCACTCAGGACACATCTGCAGTGCTTATCTCTGAGAGGTATACTGACATGATTTTCCAAAATGTACGTGTTATCTATTTAGTACAGGGTCTACAGGGTCACACTGCTAGGTCAGACTTGTAGTGATTCTCCTCTTTTCAGCCTCCCAAGCACTGGGATTACAGGCTCGCAACACCACGCTCAGGCTCAGTCACCGTCTCAGTGGGCGCTGGGGCTGGGGTCAGCCTGGCAGGCTGAGGATAGAACCCTGGTTACTACACTCTGCCTAAGCAAGTGCTTCAGTCCACTGAACTACCTGGCCAGAATGTTCTTTAGTTTATCCACCTTTTTGTAATTTTTGTAATCACATGTTACTCATATCATGAAGAAGTATATCTTTAAGATATCTTTTCTTTTTTGAGGAGGTGTGCTGGGACTTAAACTCAAGACTTAGTACTAATAAGGTAGGGGCTGTGCCACTGAGCTATAGCCCCAACCCAGTGGAGAAGTATAAAATAACGTAGTATTTCTAATATTTATAGCCAAATAAAGATGTGACTAGTGTTTTGTTGTAGCAATATAGTATCAATATTTACAAAGGAAAAGTATAAGCTATTTAATCCTTAAGATGTCCTTATGCTAAGTAAACAGTACCTTAACAGTTTCTGCAAACATGATGTCTTTGTTTTGAAAGTATCAATAACTTATTACTGAAATATATTTTCCAATTGCTTGGGTTATAATTTTATCCATTCCTAAATGTCATATATCTTTGTCAGGAAGCTCATAATGCAAGTCATAAAAATGCAGCTGCAGTCAGTCCTTCTCTTCCATGTCTGGCACCTGGGCATATCACCTGACTCAGGCCACTAATTTTCATAGCAACCTTACGGCTCACAACTTGATATTTTCCCTTTGAAAGTGAGACAGCCAGGATGGCATGATGGGTATCGGTCCAAGGCCGACCATGTAACAACTGTCAGTACAAAATGTTTAAGACCTCTTTTTCCCATTGACATGCAAAGACATTTCATTGTACTATGCAATATTTCTATCTACATTTACTCAGAGGGACAGCCATCCATTCAACGTTTAAAAACTTATTTAGAAGCGTTCATATATTAAAAGATACCCCACGGTTAATTTCAGATCTCCTGGGATGTCTTCCTGATGCCATCAAACTTGAATTTTTAACCATCATTCGGCCACATCATTAACAATGTAAGAATTTGGCAGAGCTCTTTGGCTAAAAATGTTCCCTGTCAATGCCTTAGAAAGATAGTTTAGAAAATCAGAGCAACTTTTGATTTACACAGCAATGGAAAACATTTTGTGTATAACTTGATGGATATTTACTCCCTATTGAGCCCCCCATGTTTCCTTCCTTGCTGCAAGGCTTCCAGACTCAGCAACCCCCAATCAAGGAGTATCTGTCCATACACTGGATATATTTCTCTTAAGACATTTCATCTATCCAGACCACTAAGAAATTTTCCAAAATTTGCAGCCATCATTTTTCAGGTTTTTCTTTTTTTTAATTCATATGATTTCTTTCAAATTCTGGGTATCAAATCACTCTTGCAATCATCTTGGGTCCTTTCTAATCTGATACCTTCTGTAGGTACATTGCCCCCTTCACCCAAATCCCTAGGCTGTGACGTTTCACTGGAGCATATAGGTCATCCTCAACTTGTGTGTCATGATAAAAACAATAGTATTCCTGCACTGTGTAGAGCCCCAGGGCCACCATGTGAGAAGGGCTCACATGGCATTAAGTTGGATTGAATCCTGAGTGACATTACCTTTACCATAGGTCCCAGAAACTGTTTCGTGACTCTCAAGGGCTTTTGGGAAACCAGTACTTGTATTAATTCCATAGCACTGGCTGGGTTCAGGAAATCATTGACAAAAAATGTTTTAGACTATAGGCCTAGAAGTGTTAAATAAAATCTATGGGCCTGTGCCCAGGCCTGGCTTCACTGCACCTCACTCTGATTTTGTGTCATACTCTATAATATGAAGATGATATAGACAGGATAGTTAGAGCTGGATGCAGTAGTTTCACCCAAATATCTGTGTAAGTGTGCTTGAATAGCTGCTGAGTTTTCTAAATACTGAGATGGTTCTATTCTGTTGAGATGACAACATACATAATTGTGAATACTTGTGTAAGAATTTCCAGGGTCCACAAGCATGTATCATTGCATCTGCCTTAATATTGCTGGTAGTGGCTTTTTGGCTACTGTAAATGGCCTTTTTTTGTAACTTCTCCTTATGAAAACAATTCTCCATTTTGCCTCAGCAATGATTGCACTGATTTCTCACCAAACCAACCTCTGGTCTTGACAACTTTCAAAATAATATTCAAGAATTGGGTAAGAATGATCCAGAGACTCAATGCTATGATTCTAGATGTCTCCTGAGAGTGCCATGCACCCATGGGTGGACTTTGGAAGGCGACTGACTCAGGTCATTTTAGAGCTGGCTCGCTGTCTGGCTGTGACTGGATGAGTGTGTCACTGAGGACACTGCCTGCAGGGGTCCATCGCCCTCCTCGCCTCCACCTCCAGCTCTGTTTTGTGTCTGCCAAGCCATGAGCAACTCTTTTCTTTTCTTTTTTTTTTTTTGTGGGACCAGGGTTCAAACTCACGACCTTGCACTTGCCCAGCAGGCACTTGTGCCTCGGAGCTATCTCCCCAGCCCCGAGCAACTCTTTTCTGAGAGACTCCTCTGCCATGCTTGGGCTGGCATGAGGACAGCTGACTGTGCTCTGAAATGAGAGCCTACACTTGCCTGTCCCTCCTTGAATCGTTGCGGGAGGACAATGCCTAAGCCAGGTTCAGGCACAGTGCAGAAAACTTCTGGTAGAACAGAAAAGAAGATGCTACTTCTGTGCCGCTGAATGTGTTCCCCTCATGCTGAAGTATGTGTGGACTTAAGTAAAGCACTAGGGTCTGCTTCTTTTAAAGTAGAGATGGTGGCAAAGCAAAAGAAGTTTCATGAACTTCTGGAATTTGGGCCTCCCATATATTCCAAGTGTGTGCAGTGATTAGGTTTTAGTAATGCTGTGGTGGAAAAGATTGAATAATCATGATGATGATGATGATGATGATGATGATGGTGGTGGTGGTGGTGGTGGTGGTGATAATAATAATAATAACAATAATAGAATGTCAGCATCGCTTAGATGGAATTAAGGAATGGGTACTTAGTTGAGAGTACTCCCTGAGTACTGAGAGAATGGATTGTAAGTCTTTACCGTATCTCAGAGAGCCAAGGAGATTCAGGAGCCATCGATGAGGAAATAAGGCCCAGTAAAGGGCAAGTATTGGGCCAGAGAACAGCAGCTTGGTAACACGAGGGCTTCTTCTGGAATCCTTGTCCCTTGGCTTCCAGCATCTTGTTCCCTGCAGTGAGCTCTGCCTTCTGGCTTCTGGCTTCTACTCATGGGGCAGCTTCTCCTGACCAAAAGATCAGTACCTTGCCCTCTTTCATAAACTCTAAAATTGCATATCAGAAGAACAGCACAAAGTAGTTCACATGACAGAAGTTGGCCCAAAAATAACCCCCCAAAGCTCCAGAAATATCACAAGCCCCAAAATACCACATTCTTTTGTGTCTTTTATATAATAAAATGCTCACTGCTGAAAATTCAGATTCAAATTTTTGGTTTCCACCATCTCCCCAGAGTTCCTGGAGAATGCTGTGAAGGAGAACTGAAACGGGGATAATAATTCATTTCCCAGGTGTTGTATAAAGCCAGAGGTTGGGATGCTTTCATACAGCCCCAAGAAAAATATGCTATTACCAGTTCACTTCTGTGAAGATACTACTTTCAGTAATTCACAAAGGAATCGTGTTCCACAGTGGTGCCCCTGCTAAATTATACTTTTAAACACATTAAGCATATTTCCTGAGCTATCACTTCATTTTTTTTCTGATATGCAGGTGCCAGAACAGTCTGATATGCTAGGTTTTTTTCTTTAAATTTTATTCTAGTAACATTACTTTGTACTGTTCATTTGATCCAGTTTAAAAATGAATGGCAACATACTTTATCATGGCTATATCTTATTTTTCTAAATAAGTCAAATTCAAATATAGTTGGAAAATAACATTCGTATGAAAGATAGGAAATTGTACAGACTGATACCACATCCATGTGGTCAGCCCTCAAGAGAGGTGTTGGAAAATTTAACCACAAGGCATAAAAAGTAAAGCTAGCTCAGTATGCTGAGCTGTAAAAGGCTTAAATCAACAGCTTCCAACACTGCCAGTTCTGCCAATAACCCAGTGTGACTATGGAATACCAGACTATGTATGCAACTACTTTCTCTTAGTTCAAGGAGAAGAAAATTTTTGTACCAACAGTGATTAGAAAAATTATCATGTCTGCATCCTGTGCTCTGTATAACTACTACGAGGACAAGAATATGCATTGTATCAATTATTGGGAATGTACTACCAAAGTGTTCTGAAAAAAATAATTCTAAAAAAGAGAGGGGAATGTCACTTTGATATATATTGTTTCAATACTTTGCAGAAATTAGAGTTGAAATCCTGGAACTTGCCAATCGACTCTGCTTTTTATATTGTTAGAGACAATTGCATGAATTGGCTCTGTACCCTTAAATATTTCACCACAAACATTCATAAAAATACTGTCCTTGGGGTTCACAAGATAGTTCGGCAGAGTATGAACCTGCTTAGGTAAGCTCAGGAACTGGAATTTGATCCCTGGCACTTCATGCTGTGCTGGCCCTGGACTCAGGCACACTGAACTGGCCACCAAGACTGCACTTGGTGGCACATGCCTGTAGCCCTAGCATTGGGGAGCTTGAAAACAAGAGGATCACTGTCTGAACTGCATCGTGGAACCCTGTACCAAAAACATGAAAAAGAGACTGTCTTTCTTAATTGCACACAGGCCATTATTTGTAACTTTTTAATTTAGTATTTCATTTTTATGTCTTTAAGAATGTAATATATGTGGTGTACGGTATTTCACATATAGTATATTCTTTTTTTCCTTCTGAATTGCACATAGTATAAAGAAGATGCAGAGAGTACTATTGCATGTATCTGTCTAGGCTGTGTGAAAAATTACTTGTAAGTGAGAAATCGTGGAGGACTACCTAACCAGCTCTCCTTGAAGGAAGAGAAACTGTCTCTATTTTGACTGAGTCTGGCCCTATTTCCTTGTATTGATATGTAACTACTGGCAAGGACTTTTGTTTATCCTCTCAGTTCGCCTTAAGCTATGTATATTGGTCTAGCTGAGGTGTTGGTGATGGTCTTTGAAGGTGGTATGCGTGTCTCCCTGGTAACCTATACAGGTCAGAGAAACTATGCTCCATGCTGCCAGTTGGGAAAGAGCCTGGAGACAGAGGCTATGACTTCCTGGAGCTTGAAAGATTACATCAAAGCTGAAGCACCAGACTATCCAAAACATTAGATACTATCTAAATAGCCTTATGCAGATTACTTTCTCTGCATAGTCTCTGCAGGTGGCAGATATAAACATAGGACCCCCACCTAGCTCAGCTCATAGCATTCACTGCCTCCCACAATTCTCAGTCATTCCTCCTCAAGCCACTCCTCCACTGAACAAAGCCAGGGTGAGGCCTTGGATCGCTCTCTTGTGGTTGCAGAGAATCTTCTTTGTGGCTGGGCTTAGAGCCCCTTTACTCCCCATGTTTTAGTTAGTGTCTGTATTTTCGGCGCAGGTTGCATGGGAAGTGGTAGATTGGAATTACTTCAGTGAGATTCCAATAACGTGACTTTGGGATTACAAATACTGACTTCTCGGATCAAAACGAGGACTTAGAAGGAACCTCTACAAGAAATCTTGGTTATATGTGCATAAATTTATTGGATTCTATTTTCTCGTTCTTTGACAAAGCTGACTTAAGATTCCATTAAAATTACACGGAGCACTCACACTCCTACTTTATTGCATTTCTTCAACTTCTGTGATAAAACTTTTCAGTGTCTTCTGATTTGGTGAACAAGAAATCTGTTGGGTTACGTTGTGAAATTGTATTATGCTGTCCCTTGGCATGATAATTCATGAGGTTATTTTGGTTCCTCTCCTTTGAACTTTCTGTCCATTCATATGTCATGTTTTTTATTTGACTTATTTTTATATGAAAGCATCTATTTAAATATCCTACGAAATAACATTTTACGTAGTCAGTACATTTTCCACTTCTCTTATTTTTGTACATTTTGTAAGAATCTTATTTTTGACTATCAGTCATTATCTCTTTCATTTCATGAATCTTTCACAAAGTTCTTTTTCTTTTCCCTTTGTATTTTAGGAAAGGGTCTACATGGTGTTCAGGGTCTCACTACTAGATCAGACTCATAGCGATCCACCTGATTACAGCCTCCCAGGAGCTGGGATCACAGGTGTGCTCAGTCTCAATTGGCCTCTAAGTGTGCTCCGGGGGTGGGGACGCATGGCAGGCTTGGGCATCAAACCCCCACCCCTGCACCTGCTTACAAGCACAAAAGTTGTTCCGGTCATGGTAAGAAGGACGTTTATGTAGCCAGCTAGTTATATGACTACCTGTTTTATAAGGTTTTGAGATGTTTACATCTTCAATATGTTTGGGTTTTCCTCCTACATGGTAAGAAGGCAGCTCAGCCTCTTCACCCACTCAGCTGTAGTATCTCTCCATTGTACATGAGGATTGAAAAGATGAAGTACTTTCTGTTCTCCAGGTGATACATCTATTCTTACACATCCTGCTCATGCTTTCATGAGAATACCTCTCAAGATATCCTTTCAAGACATGTTTGAACTAAACTCTCACTGAAAACCTACACCTGACTCATTTTTGTGCTTCAGCTTTGCTGAATATTTACAACTACAAATTAATTTCACTCCATTATTCCCCTCTTATTTGTGTATCTTCTCATTCATATGCATGTAAAATGTCATTTAATGTTGATATGCATTAAGGAAAAGAGAATAAAAGTATATTTGGAGCAATATTATGAACAACAAAACCTTAGCTGATGTCCATTACAATTCTAAATGTAAACTTCTGAATCCTCCCTTCCAATGTAATATTCTGGGAACATGAAGGAATCCCAGAATACTTTTAGTACTGTGCATATATTCATTGAGTACATATTAAACCTTCACCAAAAGTCTTCCATGCTTAGGGATAAATTTAAACTTCTTGACAAGTCAGTGAAACTTGTGGAGATGGAGTGCTCTCTACATCCTCCACTTAGAAATCCCTATTCTGGGGGCTGAGGATGTCGTTTAGTGGTACAGTGTATGCCTTGCAAGCACAAGGACATGAGTTCAACTCCTGGTTAAGAAAAAGTCCATATTCCAACTTCCATCCAATAAGTATTTTCAAATCTAGAAAAGTGACTTCCTCTAGCTCCAAGCCTTTCACATCCCGTTGCATCTTTTATAACTCATGCACTGTTCAAAACAGCTTCACCTCCCTGGAAATCACAAGACGCTGAGTTCAATACCTGATTCTGCAAAATAATAATAATAGTAATAATAATAATAATAATAAATCTACTACATCCTGTACAAAAACATCATCACCTTATTAGTGAATAATTCAAAAAATACAATAATTATTTCTCCATGAAAGTTGAATGGCCTTTCTGGTCATAAAAATATTTGCTGACTATAATACAATATTAGCTTGTTTTCTTAATCTTTTTAAAGCATGCTTCTTTGTTTTTAAGGCAGAAATATAAATTTTACCTTTTTAACTTCTATATATTCTGCATTACATGACTACTTTCTCAGTGGTGATATCTCATTCAGTATAATAATATGACCAATATGTATTTATAAACCAATGAGAAGAACTGTGTGCCTTCCGGGCATGTAGTGATGGAGAAGTCACGACCATTTTAATTGCAGTTTAATAAAGGTTACCAATATCTTTTCATAAAACTAATTAATAAAATACGCTAAAAGCTCAATGATATCACCATGTAAATAAAAGCGTCAATTTTATGAGTAACTGAAAGCCATAATAAAACTAAAAAAATCACAAAATGTAAGAAAACAAAGAACAAATTATAAAATAACTATCTCTAATAAATTATTGGATTTCTAATGTTGCTTCTTCCAATCTGTGTGTCGCATGCACATGTATGTTAATGATAAACATGCTTAATTGTATATATATGCAGAGAACAACAAAGAAATAAAGAGAAAATAGACATTGAGAGACAGAAACACAGCATACAAAGAGAATTTTTAATTTTTTCTCTAAACAAATAAGAGTTTCCTTTTACTAAGCATATTTTTTAGTTATGTTTAAAGAAAAAAGGATAAACAAACAATGAAACCCAGTTTTAAAACAAGTTAGTGGAGGGCCGGCCAGACAACTCAGCAGATTGAAGCGTCTGCTTATGCAGATGTGGGGTCTGGGAGCTCCCTCCTCAGCCTGCCATGCAGACCCCCTCCCACGACACCCTAATGACATGCATGAGACTGGGTGTGGCAGTATGCGTCAGTAATCCCAGCGCCTGGGAGGCTGAGAAACAGGCAGGATCACTACGAGACCAATCTGTGTAATGAAACCCTGTAGACCCTGTACTAAACACATAAAATAAATAAATAAGCTAAAATAAAGCAAAACAGGTTAGTGCGATAGGTATAATAGTTAATATCTTGCATTTTGTTGTTTTCATGATAGTTAATCAGAGTACAAGATATAGGAATAGAATCTTGTCTTATATTAGCATAAAATATTCTTTTAAGGAACTAAGGGAAGCAAGCTGTATAACTACCTGACTCTCTCTCTCTCTCTCTCTCTCTCTCTCTCTCCATATATATATATATATATGTTTATGTGCTTTTCTTTTTCCTTTTGTTACTTTCTTATTTCCCTATCACAGACTGGAATAGTTTCTTTCCAGTTCCACTGATGAATTTAAGTTTCAGTGTTACCTTATTTATTTAACAAAGTCCATATTAATAAATATTTTCAGTGCAAGTGCTCGTTATTATTACCATACTATAATAAGGTCTTTCTAAGCATTACTCAATATTTAAAAATACATTTATTCCCATGAAATTGCTGAGTCACATATTATGAACTTCTTAAAAAATTAGTACATGCTGTCAAATTGCTTTCCTGAAGTTTCATAATTCTAGCTGGATTGCTGGCATATTGAAAAGCACTCAACAATACTGGGCATTAGAAAAATAAATTCCTAAGGATTAAAGTTTAAATATAATGAAAATAATCCTAAGTGTTTACTAAACCAAGGATTCATTTTGGTGTTAAACTTGGTGTAGTGATATGTGCTGTTAGCCAATGATTGGACTGTTTTTTATACTCATCTGGTTGTCTAGCTTTTGAAAATCCTACCAATGATTCATTATTTAAGTAACAGTGCATAATTCTCTTTGCTTTTAACCTCTCATAACTCAAGCATTGACTTATGCATATACTTCTTATTCTCATGTTCTTTTATTTATTGGCCATGCATTAAATTATGAACGATTATGAAAAAAAAGTCATGATTCATTGACTTAACTCTGAATGTGTCAGCACCCAAAGGAGGTAACCCATTGCTTTGTCAAGTTTGCTAGGTATTCTGAAAAATTACATTATGTTTAACCCAATCGTATGCTTATCTGTCAAATGAAGTTGTAGTGGCTGACACATTGTGTCAACTTGGCTGAATGACTCAGCAGCCTGGTTCCCTGTTGGTGGGAGCCCCACTCTGGGGTACAATTGGTTTCTCCCTGAAGCGTGACCAGGGCCTGCCTAGGATATGATTGGTTTTCTCCCTAGAGCGGGATCAAGGGCCCATGCTGGGGTATGATTGGTTCCACCCTAGGGCACAATGGGCCCACATCAGAATGACTGAGCACAAAGAGCCTTTTTAAATGGCTGAGGAAGAAGTCAAGACTTCACGTTGTCGGAGAAGCTTCCATCTTTGCATTCAGCCTAGACTTCATCGTCAGGCTTCAGCGCAGAATCTTCAGCCTCCAGGTTGGATCTTTCTCCATCTGTCACAGACAGCATCCATTACAGACACTTCAGTCTTCCATCATAGAGCCATCAGCCAAGGGATAGAGACTTACAGCAAGTGCTGCAGTGAAGTCTAGACCTCGGGATTGAATTCTTCAGTCTGGAGCATGCAGATGCCCTCTGCGGGCTTCCTCATCTGACTCTGTCGCTGACTATTGTAAACCAATCTTATAATTCCTTATACATTGTATATTTTGTGTTAATATCCATTCCTTGTATTATATCTGTCCTGTTCCTCTAAGTAAAACCTTGACCAATACAGAAGTAATGTTGAAATCTAGACTTGCAAATATATATTCATTTTCATTGTCGCTTTAAATTCCAAAGAAAAAACAATGTATCATCCTACCTACATATGTTAAAGCATTAATTTTAGTACATTACTTAAAGTGTTACATTTTTTGCCTATTATATCTGCCTCTTTGTTTTCTATTTAATCTGAGATGTTTATTGTTAGCAGACATGACTATTTTACTTCTCTATAACTTTGAATCAAGCTATGCTAATGTAGCAATAAACTATCATAGGTTTTTATTTTGTTTTCTTGGACTGAAAACGAAAGTTACACCATTAACAATTCATTTTTGTTTCCTTCTTTTGACTGCAAATTTATTGCTTTTCTTTTCCTGAATAATTACAGCGGAGATTTCAGAATGACATTTGAGTAAATCACAGCTGTGATTGTGAAGCTGCACTCACTCCTGAGCTTAATGGAAACTTATTTAATACAGACTCCTCTATCACAGGGCTTACTTCAGCTTCAACTAAACGCAGACTATATTAAGGAAGCATTCAGGCTATTTCACCATTCTACTATGTTTTTGTTGTTTTATTTAAACTGTTTTAGGCATTTTCTGCCATAATTTGCTGTAAGTGTTTTATTATTATAAAGATTAATTATAATTTTTGTTCCATATTGCATGTTTTATACTTTTGTGCAGTTCTATTTTATTTTACAAACAGTTTTATATTTAAGGAAACCTGGAAAATATTAATGTTTGGTCTTTCTAATTTGATCCTATAGAATTTTCCCTCTTGATCTACTGACATAGTATGTTATATTAACAGATTTTCCAGTATTGAAGTATCCCTTTGTAAATTTATTGACGAATTTTGTGTGCTTAAGCTTTAATTAAATTTTCAGTACATTAATACGTGAGATAATTTTGCAGCTTTCATTATACTGTACAACTGAAACTATGATGGTCTACAAAAGATGTAAGAGAAGCAAAACTGCCAAATAGAAAAAAAAAAATTAGAACTGATTGTTTTAATATGTTCCTTGAAATTTACCAGTTTAAAAGAGACTATTACTTTATGGGAAAAATTCTTGCAATATAAATTGTTTATGAAATACTCCCGCCTGAAATAAAAGGCACCAGAGTTCATTTGGAAATAGCTTTTATGTGTTTGCTCCTTTCATAACGTGTTGAGTAAAATTATGCCAGTTAGGAATAAGAAAAGACCAAGTATATAATAAAAATGGAACTTTTTAGGTCATGTAAAAAGAGCATGAGCTGAGTCTTTTTCCCATGTCACTCTTAAGATACAACATAGGGATCTTAATAGCACATTTAGCAAAGCATGTACCTCCAGTTATCTGAGGCCTGAGGTCCCTGCTATTCTTTTATTTTTGAGCGGTACCAGGGATTAAATTCAGGACCTTGCACTTGCCAGGAAAGAACTTATTCCCCTGAGCTATCTTCCCAGCCCCTTCCTTTCACTTTTGTACATCTAAACCACACAGTCTATTGATGGGAAGTTTGGTTTTTTGTTTGTTTGTTTGTTTGTTTTGTCTTTTAGAGACAGGGTCTCGTTATGCAGTTCAGGCTGGCCTTGAGCTCACTTTTGTAGCCCAGGCTGGTCTTGAACTCGCACTGATCCTCCTGCCTCAGCCTCCCAAGTGCTGGGATTACAGGCGTGTGCCACCACGCCCAGTGATGGGAAGTTTTTAAAATAATATATTTGACGTGTTTCAAAGACATATCTTTGTTATTTTTCTCATTGAAATAAAAAAAAATATTTCACCAAAGTATTCAAAGAAAGACGAAGCTTTGGGTATGTGATCACAATCAGCATGGAGAAACACGTATTTCCCCTGGTCATGCAATATTTCTGTTCTAGTGCCTACACAGTGGTTCTCAACCTTTCTAATGCGGTGACCCCACAATACAGTCCTCATGTTGCGGTGACCCCAAACCAAAAAATAATGTTGGTGGCTACTTCAAAACTGTAATTTTGCTACAGTTAGGATTCAGAACGGCTTTAGGCGATCCCTGTGTTTTGGCCGTTCAACCCCCACCAGGGTTGTGACCCACAGATTGAGAACCACTGGCCTGCAGACTATTGTGACCAATAGGGGAACATATAAAAATCAAACGCCAAAGAGCCTTCAAGTTTTGCCAAAAGAGAACATTCATATTTATAGTGCCTGAAAAATTGAGTCAGATAAAAAACAACAATATTGCAATCTAAGAAGCAAAGACG
Source organism: Myocastor coypus (assembly GCA_004027025.1). NCBI lineage: Eukaryota > Metazoa > Chordata > Mammalia > Rodentia > Myocastoridae > Myocastor > Myocastor coypus. The sequence goes on from PVJA010016459.1 coordinate 13,524, forward strand.
AAAAGGTGGTCGGTCTAAAAGACAATCATGGCTTTGGAAGACCTTGTAAAAGTACGGATGAGGGACTCTCAGTACTAGGAAAAAAGAGGTGGCGCAGCGAGCAAGTCTGCCCCGGTGGGGCGGTGCTTCTCTGGTTGCTGCCTGGCTGCCTTCTTTGCTTTCCCTGAAGAGCTGGGTGAGGCTGACTCTCAAACACAGATGCAAACGCCTGTAATTACCAGTTCTGATTAGGGACATGTTAAGTAGAGCGAGCTCCTTTCAGGAAGTGGAAATTGTTTTGTTTACCCAAAAGCTGTGGTAGATCAAATGTAGTTATAAAAAAGATCAGAAGCCTATCAACTGTTTGTTTCATTTGATCTCATTTTTGAAATGAAAGTATTAGTACAACAAAGGAATGAAATTTAAATTATTTAAGTCGAAGAGATAGTTCAGCAGTCTCCGCACCTGCCTGACAAGCACAAAGAGCTCCTGAGCCAGCCACCAAAACCAGCGTCATAGTGTGCACCTGGGATCCAAGCACCAGGAAGGCTGAGACAGGAAGATCGCTATACGTCTGAACTGCATAGCCAGGCCCTGTTCCAAATAAATAAATGAAAGATTTTTTAAAATTATATTGTTTACTAAAATGAAGATGTACTTACCCATCAAAGTGGAAATATGAATTGGGATAGAGTTGAAAAGTAGGTCAATCAAACACATTTAGCAAAATAAAAAATGTGACAGGTGGAAATAAAATACGTAAAGCAAGTTACTTAAAATTTAGTTTAATCTTTATACGAAGAAATATCTCTGGTTATAGGTGACAAAGTGTGCAAAATAGTTTTATTTTTAGTGTACATGTCAGAAAATTAAAGGTTCACAATGAAAAGCAGCACAACACTGGTCACTCTGTTAGAAAATTTCAGACTCTATGGGGCTGTGGGAAAGCTCAGGGATGTAAGTAACTGTCTTAGTTACTGTTCTCTCATTGCTGGACAAATACTCAACACACCAGCTTCCAGAAGGAAAGGTTTATTTGGCTCACAGTTACCGGAGGATTCAAGACATTGCCGCCACTCGATAGGGTCTAGAGGGGAGGCTGTAGTCCTGCTGTGTCCACGATAATCTGTCCCGTACCTCGGAGAGACTGCCGCCTCAGGGAATGGAAAGAAATTCTGACAGCGTGGACTCTCAGTTGCACTTGACCGCCCCATGATTTGGGAGGACAACTACATACAAACCATAACAGTGCCAGTCTGGCAAGCCCAAGTATCCAGGTTCAAACCAGGATACCACATGCCATGCGGGCCTGGAAACTTGGCCACTGAGTCAGGGCGTGGTGGCACAGGCCTGTAATCCCATCACTGAGGAGACTGAGATAGGATCACTATGAATCTGAGCCATGTAGGGATACCTTGCACCAAATAAATCAATCAATCAATAAATTAATTAATTAATTAATATTCAGTCTTTAAGTTAAAATCAATCCTATTTTACATGTGTTTCTAGGTTTTTTATTTGCAGTGCTCAATTATAGTATACAAAATATTAAGTTAAGCAAACAGAAAAGAGAAAGAAATAAGTAAGAAATATAGAAACAGAAGAAGCCAAATTATTTGCATATGACATGATCTTTTACCTGGGAGACATAAATAATCGCACCAAAAGATTCCTTAGGTGAAAAATTAAATATGACAATGTCAAAGCAACACACAAAACTCAGTAGCATTCCTGTATGCCAACAATGAACCCAAGAAAGAAGTGAAGAAAAACCATACCATACACAATCACATACAGCAATCTTACAGACATAGAAATTAACTTAACAAATTAAGTGAACGTTATCTAAAATTAATACTACAGTATTGTGACAAAGGAAAGCAAAGAGTACATTAGAAAACGGAATGACATTCCTTGCTTCAGAATACATAGAAACAACAGCGTCAGAGTGGCCAAAATTAATGCAATCACAATCAGAATGCTAGCATTCCTTACAGAACAAGAGAAAGAACTCCTAAAATTTGTATGGAACCAGAAGAGATCTAGAACAGCAGATGTAGTCCTGAGCTAAAAGGTTCAAAGCAGAAAGCATCACTATCCCAGGCTTAAGTTGCATTGCAAAACTCTAGTAAAAACTAGACTAAAAATGTCCTTATCGCAATCTGATAAAATCAATCTAAAACAAACTAGCATCGTGGTAAATAGGAAAACCTTTAAAACTTTCGCTATAAAACCAAAAACAAGAAAAGGCTATCCATTATCACCACTCCTGGCCAACATGGTTCTGGAAGCATTAGAACAATTAGACAGAAGAAATAAATAAGAAGAATATGATGGAAAGGGAGCAGGTAAATTACAATTATTTGTTAATTACATAAGCCTCTACATGCAGGATCCCAAAGCTCTACTGAAAGATTCCTAGTGCTGATAAACAAATTCAATAAAAGCAAGATAAAAACCTGCACTCAAAATCAGGGCCTGATAGCTCAGTGGACTAAATGCCTGCTTAGGTAAGTGCAGGTGCCAGGGTTTGGTCCCTGGCACTGCATGCTGCACTGGCCCCACCCCTGGCATGCTGAGCCAGCCACAGAGACTATTGTGCTGGTGCACACCTGTAGTCTCAGCACTGGGGAGCCTGAAAACATTAGAATTTCTGTGAGTCTGAGCTACATAGTGACACCATGTACCAAATACATTAAAAAAAAAAATAGCATTCCTGTGCATGAATAACAAACTCACTGAGAAAGAAATTAATGAAACCACACCTTTCTCGACAGCATCAAGGAAAATGTAATACTTAGAAATTAATATAACTAAAGAAGTGATGGATCTTTACATTGAAAACTTCAGTACTCCCAAGAAGGAAGTTAAAGAGGGCACCAGAAAATGAAAAAGATAACCCCTTTTTTTGAATAGCCAGAAACAATATAATGAAAATGGCTGTATGTCAAAAACTTTTATAAAAATTCTATTCAATGCAGATCAAAATGCAAACATTATTCCTCATAGAACTAGAAAATGTAATCTTAAAATTCATAGAACTGAAAGAGACCTGTAATAATAACAAAAACAACTCAGGGAAAAAAGGGCAAGGCAGTAGCATCACTGTCGTTGATTTGAAGTCATATCACAAAACTACCATGCTGAAAACAAAATTGTATTGACATAAAGGAAAAAGAAAAAGACTTGTGGTCCAACTGAACAGAATAGAAGACCCAGAAACAGCCCAAAGCACTCTCAGCTACCTTATCTTTGACAAAAAAAGCCAACGTCATTCACTGGAACAAAGATTGCTTATTTAATAGATAGTGCAGAGGAAACACCGCTGGATTTACACAAGCCAAAATTGATCACCCATATTTTATACTATGCACCCAACTAAAATAGAAATGGGTAAAGATCTATGTATTAAAACAGAAACACTTAATTTTGATGGAAGAAGACACAATAGGTAAAATTCTTAAAGACTTAGGTAGGGACAAAAATTTATGAATGAAACTCCAGTTGCACAGAAATTACCACAAAGAATGAGTAAGTGAGATTACATCAAATTGAAAGCTTTTGAGAAGCAAAATGAAGCACCAGTGGAAGGAAATAGAACTCACGGCATGGGAAAAACTTCCAGATACTTATAAAAGAGAGGACAGATATTTAAAATATATACAGAGCTGGAAAAAAAATAGGTCCCTCAAATTTGAAGAGCTGAATTCAAAAATTGCCATCTGAGATGAATGGAGACTTTCCAGATAACATGAAAACAAGTGAAACAGTTGAACATTCAGCATCACTGGTTATTAAGGAATATAAATTAGAAGAACAGTGACACCATTTAACTCAGAAAGAGTAGTTATCATCAAGAAGTCAACATGCATTAATGAGGCTGTGGGAAAAATTAACGTTTTTCCCTCATTGGATGGATTGTAATTGGTACAACCACTAGGAAAATAAATATGGAGTTTCCTCAGAAACACTAAAATTAAAGTTTCCATGTGAACCAGCTCTTTCTCATCTAGGTTTCTTTCTGAAAGATGTCTACATGGATACATCATATTTATAGCAGCACAATTTATACTAGCTATATCTTGGAGATGGCCCATACACCCGCCACGTATACATGAATAACAAGAAGCAATACTCATATATGCTAATGGGATATTCTTCTGCAAAGAAGGACAAACTTGTGGCATCTTTTTAAGTGAACGAATAAATCTTGTGACCATAATTATGAGTGAAAGAAATCAGACCTAGTGTTTAAAATACTACATTGCTTCTATTGTGTGAGAGCCTCACTGTGAAAAGAATTAACACAGGAAAATACAAATTCTTGGAATCAGGAAGAAGAATTTGTTCAAATGGGAGGAGAAAAGAAAAGCAAGAGGGAGAAGGAAATGAAGGAAGGGAAAAGGAATTTTTTAAAAAAGGGAAATGGAAGGAAAAAAAAACAGAAATAGAACTTTTGTAAATGGATTGTAGGGGGAAGGGAATGGGCACAGAGAATTATGATATATTATGTACAGGCACAAATTCCCCATGGTAAATATGATCTTTATATGAGAAGCATGCATTGAAAATACAGAGTGAAAACCAAGAACAAAGCCGGAGGCTTCACCATCTTAGATTTCAAATTATATCACTGTAAGGCACTGTAATAAAACCAGAGTAAAAGCAGCCATGTTGATCAAGAGCACAAAACAGAGGATGAAGAGACAACCCAGCCAAAGTCAGCCACCTGATCGTTAGCAGAAGGCAGGAAGTTCATGTTGGTGGAGAGATAGCCGCCATGGAAGACGGAGCAGAGAAAGCTCGCCGTAAATGCTGGAAGACCGAGCCTCACCGCTAATCTCTCGCCATATTGCTTCTCAAATCAAAGCCGTTCCAACATTTAAGAACTAGTAGAGATCTAAATATTAGCAAAGAACCTGCAGTCTTCCATATGTAAAATAGAAAGAATTATTGAAATCATAAGCATAGGCAAAGATTTTCTGAACAGAGTCTAAATTATACACATAAAACCCACAATAGCATCGAGTCAATAAATAGAAAAAGAAAGAAAGAAAAAAAAAAAAAAAAAAAAAAAAAAAAAAAAAAAAAAAAAAAAAAAAAAAAAAAAAAAAAACGCAGCCATGGAAACCACAGAGTGAAGAGACACATTACAGAATGGGAAAATAATTACTACTTATACCTGGAGTAGAGGATTAATATCTTGAACATATAAAGAACTCAAAAAATTAGATTCTGCATAGAGACCTGGTCAAAAAAAAAAGGAAAACTGAAATGAATAGACAATTCTCCAAAGTATGAATAACTGATAAGTATATAACTGTTGTTCATCATCTCTGGCCATTCCAGCACTGTACGGTAAAGCAACACAGAGATTCCATTTACTCCCAGAAAGAATGGCTAACAGCAAGAAATAATAAATACTGGCGAGGCTGCAGACAAATGGAACACTCGCAAATTGTTGGGGGGAATGTAAACTAGTCCACCTGCTATGAAGATCAGTATGGAGACTCCTCAAAACACTAAAAGCAAAAATGCATACAATCCAATGATTTCCCTAGTAGCTTCTACTCCAAAGACTTGAACAATGCGCTACAACACTTCAGAGGTATGCGTGTAACATGTTTACGAAGGCATAGTTCATCGTAACCAAGTTTCGCCGTGCTCATGGGCTCACTGACTTTTAAGCACAAGGAAAATGTGGTATTTATCCATCATGGAGCACCGCTTTGCTACAAACAAGGATAAATTGAAGTCATTTGTAGAAAATGGACGTACCTGGAACCCATGGTGTTAAATAAAATATATTAAGCCCATAAGCTTAAGCAGTATATGGTTTTTCTTATACAAGAAATCCAAAGTATAAATAGTGAACCTAACTAAATGTAGTATGCATGGATTTGTCTGCATAATTTTAATGTTGAAAATTTAAAATGTACAATTCAGATTTTCTTTTAAGTGTTTTTCTTTTTGTGGGACCGGGGTACAGGGATACATAAGTTTAAAAGTTATTAATTTTATTTAATTTGGCAAAGTAAACATGAAATACGTGTTTACTCAAAATGCTTGGATTCAAACTTTGATTCTGCTGTTCACTAGTCTTACGACCTGAGGTAGTCCTATATCTCTCATGAAGCTCTAACAGAGTTAAATTTGGGAAAAGAACATGCTTAGGAAAATACCAGATAAAATCTAAACATTGAGTAATATTAGCCTCTATTAAAATTGTTTCGTTAATTAAACCAATTAGATTTCCATATTACCTTAGAGACTTAGGAGAATAGAAAAAAAGAAGAATTTTGGAGTGTTAGCTAAATTAATTAAGCTGAAAAGAGTTAAATACATGGAAAATCTGTTCTCATTCTAGGTCACCTGGGTCCATCCACATCATTACTACAGTGAACAAATTCATGGAATTATTTTCGCTACTATCTTGGTAGCTTGACTTTTCATATTTTTCCCACCTTAGAAATGTATCTTACACAATGTGGTTGAAAAACATGTCTCACACAACATGATTCAAAAACCAATGTGATTCAAAAAGCTGGTCCAATATGTTTGGGAAAATGCCAGCATAGTGTTAATTTCTAATTTTGATATTTGCAATTTAAGATTACTAAGCAGAAAATCCATTCTGAGAAAGTTAGATAAAACCTCCATAAGATATCATTCAATACATGTAACCAATTTTCTGTTGTTGCTTATATCAAAGATCCAGCTTGACCCCACGCTTCACCGGGGTGTACAAAACATTCGCTAGAACAGAATCAATGAAAAATAAATTAAAACTGAACTACATAGCTTGCTAACAAGACGTCTTTATTTTCGCCCTCATCCTTATCTTCTCTTGCTTTTTCGCCGTGCTGGGGGTACCTTGGCTGCTGGTGGCTCCCACGGACATCTTCCTCTACCTGGAATGCCCTCTTGCTGTCCTCGCCAGAAGTGTTCCCTGCCATAATAGGGGGATTTGACATGATTGATGTCAAATGTCACTCTTCTGACAGGGATTTTCAGACTGCCCTGAAGATGCTGCACACTCTTAGGCAATCTCTAGCATGCCATCCTTCTTTATTTTACTATTTTATTATTGTCAAAATACCACTTATAGGATTTTGGCATATCTATATTATAAACTTCATGAAGATAAGATCCTTTTTCACCATCAGTCCATCTGTACTACATGGAACATTCCCTGAGATATGATAAGAATCCTAAAGAGAGTTCTCTGTCAATAGATGAAGAAAAAAAAAAAAAAAAAGAACACATCATTTTCTACTCCCGTATAATGGTAATAATAGGATTAGTGTCTCTATTTAATCTTGCTCCCTTGGATAGAATAAGCTCTTGATGAATAAAAGAGCTAATTTGAAAGCTGATGCTCTTGTGCTGGATTAAGTGACAACCAGAAATAAATCGTGAGAGGATTTCCTCAGTTACATACAGAACAATTTTAGAGATAGAAGCACATGGTGTAGATTCAGTAGGGAAAGTATGCGACAGAAAATGAGCTTTGGGTTCAATGCTTATCTTTTAAAGTCGGGAAATACGTGTGAGTGCACAGATAGGACATATTAAAACCATTTGGGCCAAAGACAACGTAAAGGAAAGCTTAGTGTTCAAGGATGAGAAAGTTTGTGTTAGGAAATGGCTGGGAAATCTGGGGAACAGATAGCCTCCCTGGAACTGAGGTCAAAAACCTCCCAATTTGAGGTTCTCCTGCAGATACCTGTACATGTGACCTACAGCAAAACCTCTCTCCTGAAGCTAGGGAGTGTGTGAGGCTGTAGGAGAGCCCCAAGAGCAGGACTCCGCCTCCCTCCTTCATTACTCCAGGATGTTTAACACAATTTCTGGCATGCAGTGAACACCAAGCACGGTGCAATCTGTGAAAGTCTTCCCCGAGAATCCCCCAAGTATATATGCATAGTAAAATACCAAGGAAACTGATCTAATTGGCAAACACATAGAGACATAACTCAGAGAGAAAGTGTACGAATCCAGGATCCGAACTCTGTGGCTCAGTCTGATCATAAGTAGGTGCACGCAGAAATGAAGCAAAAGCAGGCTTTTGCACAAATTGTGTAAAACCAAAAACCAGTCCTCACCTATAGGTTAGATACATCAAGTGAATTAAAATCAAATCTCAGTGAACAGTGGTTCCATTATTTTTCTTCTGGTGAGTAACTAAAAAAAAAAAAAAAAAAAAAAAAAAGATTAAATGGTTACTTAAAGATTTGTACTGTATCTTGTTCACTGAATGCCTTTCAGAGGCTGTGTATTAAAGGTTTGTCCAGGGTGGTAGCACTGAAGGTGCCGGGGACCTACCGGAGGCGGGGTCAGGTCAGGCGTGTTTGTCTTGTAAGGTAGAGGCAACTGCAGCTCTTTGAGCCATTTTCTTGCTTTTGCTGATTGGATCATGGGGAACGGTGTGCCCCATCCGCTGCCAGGACTGTGTGTCCTCACCAGAGGCAAAAAGGGTCAGGGTGACTCAGTCCTCCACTGCAACTTCCAGAAATAAGTGTTGAAATCAACCTATTTTCTTTATAAGTTAGTTATCTCATGCACAGCATTATAGGGACGGTTAGCTGATAACACGATTGGCTGTGTATTTGGATGAGATTACTGGACTGAATTTTGCCTTTGCTACTTTCAGGCTGTAAAGCCAGTGCAGTACAGCTTCTGCAGTACTTTTTTATACAGGACAAGAAAAAGAGCCCTGGGTGGTTATTAGAATTAAGACAGTAACAGTTCAGGACGACCTGCAGCAGAGGCGTAGGGCATGTGCGAGCCTGCCCTGCGTTTTCCTTGCGCACCTTCACTCCTATACGGAGCAGAAATGTTCTCTTGCTTGCTGCCAAAATAATGCTCTGGTTTTCATTTTACATCCAGTTTTGTCCACTGTAGTACTTAAAACCTTGAAAGTAAAAATTGCATATCACTTAGCCTTTTCTTGTGACGGGAGGTCTCTCTCTCTGTCTTCCTCTGTACATTGTTGGTCAGTGTATAAGTTAGTAATATAAATCAACACGGCAATGCCAACTAGTATCACAATGTAAGCTAGCATATAAACTACTATCAGAATGTAAACTATTACCAGAATATAAGCTAGCATGTAAACTAGAGTCAAAACATAGACTGATACCAGCATATAAACTAATACTAAAATCAGCATTGACACTGCTCAAGAAACTTAAAATTAGAAATTGGGCTGGACTCAGCACAAACCCTTCTAGGTAGCTTCTTCCCAGAAGGTAAAGCCATCATGGCACAGCCAGCCACACACACCCACAGGACAGCAGCATAGTTCTAGGAGCCAAGTCTTGGCAATGGCGACTATCTCCATCCACGGATAAGTGGATAAAGAAAATGCAGCGCTTACCCGTGATGCAGCAAGAGTGGTTTGTAGGAACACAGACGGAGCGTGAGAAAGCACAAAGAGGAAGGAAATAAGCCAGACTCAAATGCTTACCTATTGCATGGTTTCTTTCACCTGAGCCCCTCCCCCCAAAAATTTAAATAACAAAATAAAAGATACCTAATAGCTTCAGAGAAGTAGTTCTTTTGCAAAGGAGAATGAGACAGAGAAATGGAGGAAGGGAAAAAAATAAAATGCATTATGTACAGTAACCTTCCAGAATAAATGTAATTATGAACTGTAAACATGTACTGATGAAAATTAAAATTGAAAAAAAAAAAAAAAACCCATGGTAAAGTGGGATGGCATTCAAGGACAGGTGAATAAATGCCATAACCCAGGCATCTGGAATGTATGGGAACAGCTTTCAATATAAGATCGCCAAAATTCACGGTTATTACTTATTTTCCTTGACATAGGCTAGTAATAAAAAGCTGAAAGCAATTTTTTAAAGAATTTTATTTTTATTTTTATTTTTTTCTTATTTCAGAACTTTTGTTTGTTTGTTTATCTATTTATTTTTATGGCCGGCTCAGCTTGTCCCCAGGGCAGGGCTGGCGCAGCATGTGGTACCAGGGATTGAACCGTGGTCCCTGCAGCCACCTAAGCTTTCCTAAGCAGGCGCTTTAGACCACTGAGCCATCCTGCTGGGCCCCCTCACAGGCAATTTTGACCTAACTACAAGAACAAGACAATAACAGGGAAATCTGACAAAGAAAAACAAAGCAAAACAAAAAGACTTTTCCTCTTAGCAACCAGGGGAAAAAAAAGAAAAAAAAAAAAAAAAGCCCAAGCAAGTATTTGAAAATGTGAAGGCCATCAGATGCTCAAACATAGCAGATCTGTTACTCCAATACGGAAACCTTCACTGTAAAACCCAGGACCTGACCCAGGCTGGTGCTGTCTGGGTGGCTGACCTGGAACTTTTAGTGTGTAGACATCTAACATTCTGGCCTGAATAAGTGGCCCACATTTCCCTACTCAAAGGTAGCGCTCTATTTACATCAGGAAATGACAGTGGTATTTATGAGTGGAAATTGTTTTGCGATTTTCAGGAGTCACTTCCAGCTCAATGAACACAATTAAGGAAGACATAATCTGCTGACTCTCTGATATGCCTGAATTGCCTTGACAGAGGGTAGAGGAGGGGATACAGTCCCGGGTAAATTAGCACCGGATAAAGCCTGTGTATGCATGTCTATTTCAGGCTCAGGTGCTCTTAACTAAGGAATTCAGCAGAACTCAGTGTTAAAGGATTCTACAGCACCTTGGCCAGAATGTACTGTAGTGTTTACTCTAGAGTTTTTTCAGGGACCTGTGGCCATTTACTGCACCCTGTGAACAGAGGAACGCAGAGAGATTTGGAGATTTAAACTGACATTGATACCTGCAGAACTCAAGTGTCATTATGGTTTCTTCATAAAGTTGGTCATTCAGGTTCACATAAGAGAGGCCAGGAGAAAGTTTAACTTAAACCTCATTCAGCAAGTCTGCTATCCCACTGAGCAAGAATTTCCTTGCTCTAGGAGGATGTAGTTGGCATGAATATACCTAGCAGTTCAAGTCATGCTGCAATTTGTGGCTTTCACCTGTGGATCTAATAGCTTGGGAAGACCAAGTGGAAGTTTCTAAAATGATGTTTGCTCCTCCAGGTCAGAACCTGAAATAAGACCAAAGTACACGTCACATTGCAGAGCAATGGCAGAGATCATCGCTATGTTTAAGAATCTGAAGACTATACACACACAGCTCTTTGATGAGTTATGTCCCACCACCCAGGTTGACTCATGCCGAACGTTCCAGGTGGAACTGGATCCCACTGAGCAGCCAAAGACATCTATAGACTGAACCCTAAAGCAAAGACATCGCAGCTGCTCGGGTAGATGTGGTGTACTGGTAAAGAGATCAGACAAACTCAAGGAAATGATGCACAGCTACTGAATTAGTGATTATATTGTCACAATTAAGTTAGAAAATAAGGCCCAGAGCAGTTTTATTCTTTTGTCCCAAGCAAGAATGTCCGTTGACAGTTTTCTCCAGTACTTCATTATTTCTATGCTACTCTTTCACGATTGCTATGGTTTGTGCCTAGTTATCCTCCCAAAGCCTCATGCTGTCACAGAGCAGCCAGTGGAGCTTGAGATTTGCATGACAGTGGAAGGAGGGGAGAGAGGCTAGCTAGCTGCCTGAGCTGCCGCCACTCCCTTAGCTCTCTTGCTTTTTGCTGCTGCCACCATGAAAGGTTGCTCTCTGCCTCTCTGTCTTGGAGCCAGCTGAGTATGCACTCAGACCTCCAGTAACTGTGAGGTAAATAAACCTTTCCTTCCTTCATTTTGAGCATTGGGGTATTTGTGCCGTCAATGAAAGAAGAGAAACCGAGAAAATGATAAAGTGAAAATAGACTGATGCTGTCTCAGAATTCTGCACATCACATGGACCTGTAGCAAAACAGCAATCGCAATGCACTGATCAGGAAGAGAAAGCAAGAAGTGGTCTCTGTTCTAAAGGCCATGGGGAGATGCATGTTTCAGAGGCTAGGAGAGGAGCCATCCGTGATGTAGGACCAATCCATGAAAGGTTCTCATGGGTGCATGGAAGGACACATGCCAGGGCACCCTGAAAATAGTCTGTGTCCATCGCCTACATAAAGAGGAAAGCATAACTCTAATAACAGCCCACTCTTCACAGTTTTGGGGTAAAACGTGTTTCACATCTTCAAAACTCTTCCAGTCTATTTGCGTGAAGACTACTGCTTGCTTGGGGAAAGCTCCAGACTACCGTAAACATGCCTCTTAGAACAGGGTCACTAGAGGAGAGGAATTAAACTTCCAACTGTGAAAAGGGCAACGTTAGTGGATGCAGAGCTAGTAGCAGCCACCGCAGTGCTGGGCATCACAGTAGGCACGTAGATGCCAAAGCCATGATGACAGGGGTAGAAGTGTTCATCTCAAACCATAAATTCCTACTTCCCGGGCAAACTTTATGACTACCTAGTATCCAGAATGGGAGGTTGTCTTTTCCCACTTTGTACCTCCTCCTGCCTCACTGTTCAGGTGCTTATGCAAAGTTATATCCATAGCCATGCTTTCTGCAGAAAGCATCTGACCGCAGGGCCCACGGGATATAATGCATAATGCATCGCACAGCTGCTGCTGACCTGACAAGGTATTAGAAAGGCCTGCTGAAAGAAAATCTGAAATAGCATCTTTGAGGCAATATCCTTCGGGAATGAGCTTCCATCCTGCAGCGTATTTTATATGCATCAAATCATAGACGTTTATGTGAATGGGGACAGTTAAGCTACCAAACATCCTACAATGAGCAGGATAACCTCCCAAACAAACAAACAAAAATCATTTAATCTCAAATGTCAATTCTGCCAAGGTTGAGAAAATCTGTACTAAAGGTACAATAGTAATGGAAGGTCTCTGAATGTAAGAGTGTTGCTGCATAGGATAAGAGGCGTCAATAGAACCATTTCGGGATAAAATTTAGGATCAAGTTGCTCCATTTCCTTTGCCTCCCTTTGTGGGTGAAGTGTTTTTGACAATATTCATTTCAACTTGATCTTAAAATATAATGATGTGGGACCAGTCTCCACATTGTAGAATAGAGCATCAAAATTTCTCGTACCATTTCAGAACAAATAAACTCTGTCAAGCTAACACACCAGTGCAAATTCAATAGAGAAAGAAACGGTTTCTAGTTAGGAAACTTTTAAAACTATAAAAGGTTCCTCTGATGCATAAACTTGAAAACCATTGTCTGTAATTTATTTTCACGAAACTATGTACTGAGACTCTTTTCAGCCTTCTAAGCAAGTTACATACAGGACCATGAAGAGAAACATGGAAAGACTAGAGAGTTTTCATTACAACATAAAGCATTTTCTCCTCCAAGTTTTATGTATTATCACTAAAGCTTCATACTTGTATTTGCTAAGTGAAAGTGCCTTGCTGGAACTATAAGGAAAAATGATGTTAAAAATTATATAAGTGAAATGTAAACTATTATTTAATGTGCTCACTGTCTTGTTTTGGAAAATAGTTTTCTATTAATTACTATTAAGCTATTAATAAGTATATAGTAGGAAATAGACCTGGTGGTTATTGATTGATAAATGTCAGATAATTAGAATATATCTGATATTTTCAGAAATAATATCTTATTCTCCAATATGATATCATGACATCCTGGATGTGCAACTTAGAATATGTTGTCTTCTTGTCCTTCTTATTATAAAATAATAAGGCTTGACTCCACAGAGCATAGACACCCAGCAAAGGCATTTTGCCCGGAGTTGCTTGAACTTTAATTGAGTCGTGTATTCATTTCTTCTTCCCAGATATTTACAATGTTTGCAGTAAGTTGAAAGAAGTAACAGTCACCTCAAAGAAGAAGTGTTAAATCTAGCTACCAGGAGAAAGGAAAATGAGATATTTACTTTAAAAATTTACTATAAAATAAATAGTGGAATTCATGCAAAAAGGAGGCTTTCTTTGAGAGGAAAACAGCACCACAGTGTAAGGACACTGAAAGCAATACACTGTTTTGTTAAAGCCTTCCTAATGGAGAGAGTACTAAAAATAAGTACAAGGAATTGGAAGATTTCTGGGCTTTCCCTTTGAAAAGGTTGTTATCAAATATATAGGCCAAACTTTAAAAAAATTAAAACACAGATTAGCATTTTTATACATTACACATTGAAAATGATAAAATAATTGCACAGTTCTATTGTAGAAATTCCAGCAAATGTCATTTTTCAGTGACACAGAGACATTAACAAAACTCATTAGAGTTATACATGTATTCATAAGAGAAGAAAAATTTCATTCTTTTTTTTTTTTTTTTTTTTTTTTGAGACAGGGTCTCACTGTGCAGTTCAGGCTGGCCTTGAGCTCACTTCTGTAGCCCAGGCTGGTCTCGAACTCACAACGATCCTCCTGCCTCAGCCTCCCAAGTGCTGGGATTACAGGCGTGAGCCACCACGCCCGGCCTAAAAATTTCATTCTTAAAATGATCATTTTGTAATCTCTTATGGCTTTATCAATATAGTTGTGGAAAATTGGTTTAAGTGAAGAATTTTTTGAAAAAATTGAAAGTTCTTTTTAAATGATAAATTACCCATAGAAAATAAATATTAATAAATAACATGACATTGCATAAAAACTAATGAAGTATTCCAAATGAAAGAAAAAATAGCGCAAGGACTGAGGGAAGAATGATTACTTGAGAGGCAAATTTCTCAAAATGAGCCGTTCCCTCTCTATATCAGTACAAGTTTGACCATGAGTTAGAAGACCGAATTCAACTTCCAGTAACTTGATTTTGCTAATCATTTTTTGCTGTACAGTAAATGGTGCTGACATTGCTCTGACACCTTTTCTGGTAGAACACAGGTCTGTGAGCTCCTGTGGTTTCCCCAGTCGCAGCTGAATTAGCAGTGTTCAAGTGGGTTGCCCCTAAGCCCTGGCCTTCCGACTCCTCTGCCTGACATGAGCAGCTCTGTGTGCGCATTATTTTCATAGCATGGAAAAGGCCACTAGACAAGCAGAGACGTGGATGTGTCTTAACTCCTCAAGCAGAACCATTACGCTTTCAGTATTCACTGAAAAACAGCAGGCTTCAGACTGTGCACTTGCAATCCTCCTATCCGGGGAATTGAAGAATCGGGAGCAATAGTTCACTTTATTGCATATATGTGATCTCTGGCTTCCCATCTGTGAAATATTATCCGCCCTACTTTCCCCAAAGAATCAATGAGCCATTGCATAAACAAATACCTACTGAGCACAAATTGCTTGCTTTTCCTATACATCAAGAATTTTGCTAATGCTCAACACACAAAGCTGTATAAAATGCAGGTAAGTCAGTTAGGTGAGTCTGCTATCTTATTGACCAGGACAACCTGTGCTGTGTTGGGTAACAGAAATTCTCAAAGCTGAGTAGTGTCATGAAATAAACATTTATTCTAGAATATACAGAGTGCATTTTAAATTGGATTTTCTTTTCTTGGAGACTGTCCTCAAAGCAGTACTAGAATATACCAGATTGTTAATATCTTTTGCCGCCATTTTTGTTGTGGTCTTCCTTCTCACAAAAGTGTCAGTGCGTGAGAGATTATGCACCAAAATTCATGACGAGGCTTGGAAATTATGAGTGTAACTTGTTTCCAAACTAAAGACATCGGTCAGTGGAACACTACCTAGTTATATGTACTAAATTAATCACAGAGTTTTAAGTAGATGTAATGTCTCTGTCATCATCCCGTTTTATGTTCCCAATTATATTTTCACTTTTTCCTATGCATAGAAGACACTGTCTTTTTTTTTTTTTTTTTTTTTTTTTTTTTTTTTTTTTTTTTTTTTTGTCTTTTTGAGACAGGGTCTCGCTATGCAGTTGAGGCTGGCCTTGAGCTCACTTTTGTAGCCCAGGCTGGTCTCGAACTTGCACCGATCCTCCTGCCTCCCTAAGGGAGAAAACACCAACTGAATTCCATTCACTCATCACATCCAACTCAAAGAACATGGTATAAATGCAGCATGACTATGTTTCTTTATTAGAAAGTTATCTAACAGCAGACACACCCTCTACACAATGTGGAGAGACCCCATATCTAGATTAAACATTCCCATTTAGAAAAGACGGAAGAAACCTTATTGTCATTATTGTCTAGTTATTTTGAAAAGCTAATGAGCTGATACAATAAGGTCACTATGCTCCAAATGGTACTGGGAATTCCATACTGTTGCATTAATCTGAAAATCTTCAAGAGAAGCAGTCTTGCCCATGACTTCCAAGTCCATAGTCTGCAAGGTTCTTCCTAGATTTTTTTAATTTTCTTTGTCTGTACACAATACAGTTTTAGGGGTTATGATCCTCTGAAAATCTGAAGTGCTCTTAAAGTTGGTCTAGCACTACTAAAGAGTTCATAAAGAATGAACTCTTAAGATATATTTCTAGTCTTTAAAAGTCCTCAGTAGTTTATGGTCCTGATTACCCTAAAAACTTGGTAAATGACAGATATATTACTCTCTGGTCTGTTCACACTTAAAGTCTTTTAAAAGACATACTCATCAGATCTATCTACATTTTTCTACTTTCTCACTGTGTGTGTCTCTCTCACTCATTTTCATGATGCCCACCTTGAAAATTTCAGGCTTAAATGGGAATTCTGAAAATTTCCAAAGAAGTGAATTCTGTCATAATTTTTAAAAATTCCCCAGATCCTTTCTTTCAACTGAATATATTATCAGAATTTTGCCAAAAACTTTCTTAAATTAATTTTGTGTGTCTGTGAGGATCTAAAACAATTTGGATTTTCAGTAGTGTGAAAAGCCTTCGATTCTTTTCATTCTCTTCAGTTTTAGTTATTACTTTTGCAGTTTTTCTTAAAATCACTTTCTTCTGACTCCTCATCAATTTTTTTAAAGCGTATTTAGTACAGAGTTTACAGGGTCTCACTACATAGATGGACTTGTAGTGATCCTCCTATTTTCAGACTCTCAAGCGCTGGGATTATAGCTGTGTGCCACCATGCCCAGTCTCAATCATCATTTCAGTGCACCCCAAAGTCATGCTGGGGAATGAACTGACCTATCTGGCTGGCGCTCCTCATCTATTTAATCCAACAAGAGAATGTGCTATAATAAGGCTTTCCAACCTCTTGTTCTAGATCCATAAGGGTAACTGGCCTATAATAAAATGTTTTAGCTACTCAAATTCCAACTTATGTCACTATTTCTCTTAGAGATTTTGCTTCAAAAATGTATCATAAGGGCTGCTAAGATAGCTCAGTGGACAAAGTGCCTGCTTAGGCAAGTGCAGGGACTGGGTTTCATTCCCTGTACCGCAACCCCTGCTGGCCAGGTCCCCAGCCACACTGAGCTGGCAACCGAGTCAGGCCATAGTGGTGCACACCTGCAATCCCAGAGCTGGGCAGGCTCGAAATG
The DNA here is from genome assembly GCA_004027025.1 of Myocastor coypus. NCBI lineage: Eukaryota > Metazoa > Chordata > Mammalia > Rodentia > Myocastoridae > Myocastor > Myocastor coypus. The sequence goes on from PVJA010016459.1 coordinate 30,870, forward strand.
ACAAGACCACCAGGAGTAGGAACTGTGTAGTGAGGCCCTGTACCCTAAGACATACCTTTAAAAAAAAAGAAAAAGTATGAGAAATTTAGAATTTCTCCACTTCCATGACTACTTTCATTCACTACAAACCCCTTCATAATTATTGAAGTAGAACAGACTAAGGAGAGTAACAGAGCAACTTTTATGCCTTGACATAGAATATCTTTCTACCTATATTTCATTAGCCAACACTCAGGTATGGAGCCAAACCTAAAAAAAAAAAAAAAATTAGCTGAAAATAAACCTAGTAACATACCCTCTTAGTAGGTTCAAAAATGTATAATGAGTTTAGGGGACATCTTGCCAGTGTGGTCACACCCATGAAATCAAAATCCTAACTTAACTGACAGGAAGCTAACATGAAGATCAAAGAATGCTCAACATACTTTGAATCCATTAAGTCCATTAAGTATACACTAAGTAGCTTACACTTAACCTGTGTGATTAGGAGATTAATTGTTGTTGAAAACAACTGGAAATTCATATTCTTTTGAGATATATTCGCACAACCCACCAATTCAATTTTAATCTAGAATTAAAATTTTAAGCATACAATGCTGTGGTACTTTAGTGTAAATAAGTTGATAGATACTTAATGTTATACCTTTGATCTACAGGCCAATCTGACAGGCATTAATAGTTTCTTCATCAGAAGTCTAACAATAATGGATTTAATCTTCCTTTAACCTAAACTTAAATGAATATAGTTGCTTACTGCTACTAGATTTAAAAGTCTAAACAGCTAAAGTTGAGAAAGTTGTTCCAGACTTCAGTTTGATATACTAATAATATTTTCAATGAGAATTTATTGTCTGCTGTGCAACAGAAACAGAAATTGTAAGGTTAATTGATAATATAGCCACTCACTACATATTACATTACATGTAAGCAAAACACCAATCACAGTGGTAAGGTAAACACAAATTAACTGGTTAAACAGTGCTCAAGGGAATTATCAGACGATCTATCAGTACTATTGAGTATGTAGTTTCATTTATTCATTCATTTTTTCATTATTCACAAGCACATTGCTTGGGGCACAAATTTATGTTGCAGTTTTCCTACTGAATTCTAGAGTAGGGGAAAAGGGGGAAATTAAAAGTCTGTTATTCATGTACATTGCTTTTCATTTATGTCCTTAGTACAATCACAGCAACCCTTGGGGCAAGCTAGAATCACAGAACCAGGAATCTTCCCCTGGCAAGTGTTAATGTCTCTACTTCCTGGCTCTACAGCCACAAACAAATCACAGTCTTCCCAGGAATCAGGTGTATTTGGGTAAGAGAGGAAAGAAACATTCTTTCTGTATCAAAGGGGATTCTAGAAGTCATACAGGACAATGGACGTACAGTGCCTATGAGGGTGGAACCAAGCACTTCGCAACTGGATGATGTCAGTACTATTTATAAAATTGCTGTGGATTATGTGCTAGGTGAAGGTGTTTTCACTTTTAATTACTGTCAGTGTTTAGACCGTATGCTTGACCATGAGATGTCATTTGTAACCTTTTCTCTTGTCACACTTCCTATGTTTCCTCATGCATCACTTAAATAAAGTTATCTCTTTCCACTATATAAAATTCATTTGCAATCCTGACCATAACGAAACACCCAATGTAATAAAATATACTTAAAACAGATATCTAAAGATTAAGATAAAAGGTCTGAGTGCTTTGTAACTCAGCCTGCCACCCAAGGCCCTGAACACTAGGGAAGGCATAAGACATGTGCAAGAACCAACATTAAAATCAAACTTAGCACAAGGTAAAAAAGTACTAGTGACATTCAGGATTGCATTTTACAGTTTGCTAATGCATTAAAAAAGCATCTGTCATTTAGAGTTCCTTAGCAACAAAATCTACTTTATTCTGCAAAGTCGTGAGTAGAAAAAATTCTAAAGTAATAACACTTCAAATTAGACTGAAATGGGTAGAATGTGAAAGGCAAAGCCTCTTTCTTTGATGATCTTCATATTCTTACATTTTTTTTTACGTTGATAAGAAAAAACAAATCAATTTAATGTTTATTATATGTTCAATAATGATTATTATCATGGTGTTGCTCTGAGTTTTGTCATGACTGACTAGGAGAAATATGAATGTTGAAAGAGATAATTTATGGTAGCATCATTAATTTCAAAACTAATCAGAATTGAAACTAAGCACACAAACATCAATATGAGTGATATACAAAAGTGATAAAAATACATACAAACACATGATTTAAATGATTCTATTCTTGAGCCAGCCTGGTAACTCAGCAGACTAAAGTGCCTGCTTTGGCACAGTCCAGCGGCCAGGGGTTCCATCTCCTGTGGGCCGAGCCAGCCCCGCGCCCCCTGGGGTGTGTTGAGATGGCAACTGAGACTGGGCATGGTGGTGCGCACCTGTAATCCCAGCACTTTGGGAGGCTAAAAACAGGAGAATCACTATAACTCTGATCCATGTAATGAGGCCCTGTAGCTCCTGTAGCCCTTGTCTTAAATGCATGTAAAAAAAACAAAAAAATTACTATTCTTATAGAGTCTAAATGGATGCAATTTCTTCTAAAAGTTTTTTTTAAAAATACATTATTTGGGATGTGTGTGAGTTTAGTGGAAAATAAATGTGGATCAATGTATTTGAAAATTATAACCACAGTTACAACAATACATTTTTCTATCATAAGTAATATATTTAATAGGAATATACAAAGTAAGTGATCTGAATATCCACACTCAATATTTTATTCCACATTTATTGATTTTCTTTCGTTATGACCATCAACGTAACCAGGCAGTTTAATTACAATATACTCTGAAAACATACAAGTTACATTGATGAGCTTGAATATTTAAAAATTTCTATTATGTTTTCTAAACCCTCCTTTTAATACCTTTAATGATCATCCATCTCTCCCTGCAGTACATGTAAAAAAACTCACGAACATCTGAAAATCTTCCAAGGAGTAGGAGGTTGACATTCAAAGTGTTCTTGCTGCTCCTACTGGCCACGACTGTCATGTATGAAAGACAGTTCTTGTGTGAAGGAAGGTGAGAGGACCACGGAAGCACTGTGCAGCTACCCTTTCCATGACAACTGAATGACAGGTACAGTGGTAACAGCCACATTTAAATCAATCACACTAACTCTAACACACATTCTTCTAGATGTGGAATAAAACACTACTAAAACCTGGGATGAAGTGCAAAGCATCCCATGCTTTGAGGAATAAAAGACATGTGCTCTACACAAGTGGCAAAGGGTAGATTGTCTATTATCTTCATTTTTGCCTTACTTTACCTCCTTTCATTTAGATTCCCAGAAGAGAAAACCCAGTGATTACCTCTTGTGCTGTACATATGCACAGACACAAGCATGCCCGCTGTCGTTCAGGCCACAGTCCTTTTGTATGAACTTCGTAACTGCCATATGTCTACCTCACTAACTTGCTTTGGTATTTTTATAAAATAGGGAAGCAATTCCATGAATTAAGAAGCAGAAATTACAAACAGCACTTTGATTTGTCCTGTGCCTTAGACTGGCAGGATAATTACCAGGAATGATTTAGCTCGTTGGGGCGAGGGGGAAGGAGTAGAGCCCTGGAGGCAAGGGTCCGCTCTACACCTGGAGTCTGCAATGGCTTGGAATCATTCAGCCAACAGCCCAAAACCTGAGGTAGAAGCCGAAGACAGGAATAAAAATCTTGCTAGGGTATTAATAAGACTACAGATGAGGTGTACAAACTGCTCCATGGAGTGTTTGACATACAAAATATATTCAGTGAAAACTACTTATTATCGTTGAAAGGAAATATCACATATTGACAAGCTAAGTCTGATGATGATACTTAAAACCTCAAAATATTGCTAGGTGCCGGAGCAGCAGAGACATCATTTTCTGTGTGTGTGCTTCTAGACACATCAGACGCTGCAGACCGGAATTAGAGGCTGTCCTTGACTTGCAGCTTACTGAAAAGCTGGCTTCTTCGTGTTATTGATTTCCCAAGTATAACAGCCCTGGAAAAAAGATTGTAGGTAACAGTGGCTTAAAAATTAAAAAAAGAATGCTTTTGAAATTTTTGTTTGTTTGGATGCTGCTTTGCAAACTAGATCTTATAAAATCGGTGATGTATTTTCAAATGAAGATTGTTATACAGTTGGTTTCTCTTAGTTCATTTAAAAGAAATGCTTGTCCTAATATTGTATAGACAAGATCTCATGCCTATATTTTCTAATCTGAATAACTACTACGAAAAAGACAATGCACAATGTTTCAGTGATTGTAACTGTTCAAATAACCTCTTTTTAAGCCCAGTTTCATTGTTACATTACCCTTTTTTGAAAAAGAAAAACTGGGTTGGAGAAAGGAGAGAAAAAGGAAGTGAAATATATACATACAGGTATACACACAAGGTAGCTAAGATAATTATGCTACTAGCTTCCGTTGATTGATTGAAAAGAACAGCTTATACTTAATTGTTTCGATTAATCTTGCACACCTGTATCTTATAACTAAGCATCAAATTTGAAGATGTAAATACATAACAACCACTGTTAATTTGCAACCATCTTTTTTTGAAATTCTGTATGATTTTATTCTTTCATTTTGCTTTTTTATTTTTGATTTTGCTACTTAGAATTTTAAAAAAGATAGATGACATAATCAATAGGATATGACATGCCTGTCCAATACTACATTGATATATAGAAGACCTACTTGGTCATCATATTAGGAAGTGCTTACTATACACCAGGCAATATTCTAAGATCCACCTTCAAATTATTTTAATGGATTTTGACAATCTTTTTATTGTTTTCTTACAATATTAGCACTGGATCTGAGAATTATAAAAGATATTTTTATAATAACATAATCTAAATCTTTTTCATATCTTCCTATATTTGCCATCTCTGTCAATGGAATCTTGAATCGTACAACATGGAATTTTATGTTTACTTCACTACCATCTCTTGCCTCTTAGGTAACTGATACTAGTCACTAAATCATCTAGCTTCACTCCAGGTGCCCCAACCTAAGTACGCTTCTTTTAGTTTTGTGCTTTGCTAAAGCATACAATAAACCTTTCTTTTCTTTTTAAACAACATTAGTACAAACTTTTATTCTCAATGGACTAAGAGTAGATGGATATCCTAATTCTCTTGTGTATGCATCTATTTATCTATCTGTCTGTCTGTCTATCTATCTATCTATCTATCTATCTACATTTCTTTTTAAAGTTTCTAATACAAGAAAACATCCTACAATGTCTTATAAGTAGCTTATAAGCCAAATATGCAATATGAACCATAAAACAAAAAGTATAATTAAATAATATTCAGAAAATTAATTAAATATAAATTAATTAAAATTTAATTAAATATTTCAAAACAATATTCCAAAATCTGCAAACAGTTCGGAATACTCTCATAGTATTTGTATTAGTTAATATATACAAAGATATCGACTAAGAAAAAGTTTTCATGGTAGTAAAAAATTACTAAGAATAAAATATAAGAAAAATACCAGAAGGAATATATGACCAGAACTTCTAACAGTTTGAGAATAGGGTAAAACATAAAATTCTAGGATATCATGGATATAGACAGTGTCCATGATGCTTATGGGTGGCCAGGTGTCACTTGTGGGACTGAGCAACTGCTTTATCCTTGATATCCACTCTTTAGAACCAGATAGAATCATGACCGATAGGGTGCAGGAGAAGTCCATTTGTACAATATGGTGATGGATATATTCTGCTGCTGTATACAAAAGAGTAACTGAAAGACTGGTTTTGTATAATTCTTTTTCTCCTGTGTTTAATTGTTTGCCCTATTTGGTGGGTTCTTTCCATTTTCCTTCATGGAGTTATGGTCACTTTGATCCCTCTCTAGAGTACCTTTTAGTAAAATGTTCAGGGTTGGCTTTGCCATCGTTAAATTCTTTAGTTGTTCTTTGTCCTGGAAGTATTTCACTTCTCCATTGAACTTGAAAAAGAGTTTTGCAGGGTATAGCAGTTTGGGCTGGAATTTCTTTTCTTTTTTTTTTTTTTTTTTTGTCTTTTTGAGACAGGGTCTCACTATGCAGTTCAGGCTGGCCTTGAGCTCACTTTTGTAGCCCAGGCTGGTCTCAAACTCACAGCGATCCTCCTGCCCCAGGCTCCCGAGTGCTGGGATTACAGGCGTGCGCCACCACACCCGGCTGGAATTTCTTTTCTTGCAAGGCTTGTAGTAGTTTGCTCCATGTTCTTCCTGATTTGATGGTTTTTAGAGAGAAATCTGCCATTCTAATGGGTTTTCTTTTAAATGTGATCTGTTTCTTTTCTCTAGCAGCTTTCAGTATACTATTCCTGTGCTGAATTTCTGGGATCTTGATTGTTATATGTCTGAATATAGTTTTAATTGGGTTGATGCTATTTGGAGTCCTATATGCTTCAGTTATCTGAATGTCAAGTTGCTTCCCCATATTTGGGAAGTTTTCTGCTATTATTTCTGTCCACATTCTTCTTATATCATTTGTACAGACTCCTTCTTTCTCACTGATGCCTATTAGTCTTACATTGTTCATCTTTGCATCATCTTGCAGATGTTTAATTAATTTTTGTTGCATCCTAAGTAAGAGGCAATCTTCTCTTACTTCTTCACTGACTGCAATGGTGTCCGTGAAGTCAGAAAGCCTATTTTCACTTTCACTGAGACAGTTTTGCCAGGTTGTAACTAAGGTTTTGAAATGTTGTATAGTGCTTTGAAATTGCTTCATACATTCTATTACCTTCCTGTATTGCTCATGCAAGGATTCCATCATCTTTCTCATCTCTCTTTTTTGTCAGTGTCTTCTTTAGAAGCACTTAATACTTCTGGTACTGCAAGCTTTTCCAGCCCAGGAAACCCAGGGTACTGTGCCAGCTGCCGAAACTAGATATGGTGGTGCATTCTCTGTGGAGAACGAAAAAAGAGAATCACTACAAGTCCAAGAAGGGGACTCTGTCCTAAATAAATAAATAAATAAATAATAACTTTTTAAAAGGTGAACTCAAGGAGGCCAGCCTGAATTGCAGTAAGACCCCCCCCCAAAAAAAAGGTCAGTGAGATATCTCAGTAGACTAAATGCCTGCTGTCTCAGTTGCTGTTCTAATTCCCAACACCCAAAATGAATAAAGGAAAGGTTTATTTAGCTCACATTTACTAAAGGTTTCAGTCCATACTTGCCTGGCTCCAAGAAAGACGGGCACATGACAGAGAGCCACAGTTCATGGCAGCAGAACAGCAACGATGGCAACAGAGAGACAGAGAGACAGACTCTCTCTGTCTCTCTGTCTCTCTTATATTACATTCAGGCTTTCTACCTCAGGATATCCACCTAAGACGACACCCACACTCACAATCCAGCAGTATTCAGACCCAGAATCTTAGCCTTGGATCACACACAATCACAGTGGGTGATGAGTTAATCTCAAACTCTAAAAGTCCTCCCTCCCATACCTTCATGAGGTTTTGAGGCGACAGCTAGACACAAACCATAACATCTACTTTGGCAAGCACATGGATCATGCTTCAATCCCTGGTCCTGCATGACATGCTCCCAGGGCAAGCTGAGCCACAGACAAAGTCTGGGCATAGCAACACACACCTGAAATCCCAGCACTGGGGAAGCTGGAAACAGCAGGATCACTGCAACTCCGAGCAGCATGAGATCCTGTACCAAATATGCGAATGAAAAAAGAAAAGAATTTTAAAGTAATAAAAAATAGATACAGGGCCCTGGCAGGGTGACTCAGTGGTCTAAAGTGCCTGCTTAGAAAAGCTTACACGGCTGCAGGGACCGCGGTTCGATCCCTGGCACCACATGCTGTGCCAGCCCTGCCCTCAGGGCGGGTTGAGCTGGCCATAAAAATAAATAAATAAACAAAAAAAGTTCTGAAACAAGAAAAAAAATAAATAAAACAAAAAGTTCTAAAAAAATAGATACATAAGTAAAATTAGTTGATATTCAATTCAACACAAACTAGTCAGCATATATACATATATATATATATATATATATATATATATATATATATATATATATATAAAACCAGTGCTCTAAAAAAAATATTCTAAAGAAAGATGAGTGAAACCTAAGAATGCTGAGAAGGCTAGTAAGCCACTAAGGGTAGTGGATGGAAGGAGGAAATGTTCTGCCGTGGAGCAGCAGCTATGGGGCTGTGAGACCAGGAGCGGGGAATGATTACTTTTGACATTAGGGAGATCAAAAAATACGGCGCTTTCCAGAACTGTCAGTGCCCCAAAACATCAGTTAATTGGCTGTTTCTCATAAATTTGTGTCGTCAGGCCTGCGTGTATTTCCCAACAATTAACCATCTTCTCAGTTAATTTTACATCTCTTTCTTCTGCGCCTTTGGGTGCAAGAGTTATTTCAGGATGCTCCTGTATACACCTGCCTCAGAACAGCCACATTTATCAGGACTGAACATTGACTGAAAGGATACTAAGCGATGTGACACATAGCTCACTATTAAATTGGCTCTGAAGCCAGTGAAGAGAAATAGAGTAGAAAGTAACAGGCAAAAGCAACTAAGGTCACGGCAATGATTTTGAGGAAGGAGATTGGAAAAGAAAATCTGTGAAGATAAGATTCAATTCAATCATGATCGAACTAGTACAGCACACTGACCAGAATGCCAGGAACAAACACAGGGCCAACTCGGGGCTCTTTCAAAGCATGTGGAACAAAGCGCCAAGACAGGAAAGTTCTATTTCATAAAAGAAGTCAACCTGAACTTGAAGATTGTATCTAGAATTTGGCTGCAAAACTAAGACTAAGAAAGTCGAGTTGACAAAGAAAAAATAAAGCAGCCTAAAATTGAAATGTAAAAATGTGTTTTTCGGGGTTGCAGGATGACTCCTACTGCAGGCTGAGGTGCAAAGGCCATGCAGGCCCTCTATAGTTTCTTCAGCCACTGACTGGCCTGTTGTGCCACCCTCCCATGAGGAAACACCAGGGAAGGAAGGGCTGCAGTGGCCACTCTGCTTTGTGGATCTCAGTACAGTTCAAACACTAGCTTTGTCTTCTTTTTGAATGTCTGTCTCCTTGGATAATTCAGTGCATGGCTCTTCTATTATCTGAACCTCCATCCCGTCAATAAAGCGGGGGCCTGGCTTACAATGCACCTGCAATCCTAGCTCTTGGGAGGCTGTAAACAGATGGACCATCAACACACCCCACCTTCCTTTATAAAAGTGCGCTTCACTTTCCTAGGAATCTCAGTCCAACCAAGCTCACAGCCCAGATTAGTCAGCACGATATGCGCAGCCACTTAAAGGCCAGATGTAGATTTTTAAATGCTATTTACCATGACCACAAATCTTGAGACTTATCTTCCCTGGAGTAGGCCAGTCACATGACACTTTCTGGGTCAGTTATAGGGAACACGGAGCACGTGGAGGGATTGTCCAGTGTAACACCACACTCTACCCCTGGACCCAAGTGTAGGTTTACCTTTCTTATCAATTTAGCTCAGTTATAGGGAAAGTGATTCTCATAAATAAATGTACATCTTAGGTGCTTCAGGATAATTTTACATTTATTATCTTGAAAGGAAAAAAAATTCCCCTATATTATATACAACAAAGATAAAATTATCTGACTTCTACTACTATATGTATATGGCTTATTAATTCTGAAATATCCTCAAGCCATGGCCATGACTCGTCCAGACAGCTGACAAGGACAACAGTTGCATAAAGCACTGTACATGGTTTCGAGGTAAATCCTGAGGGGATTTGACTCACCTTGGAGATATAAAAGTTACATGTTCTGTTTTACAGGTCTTGCTCTAACTTGCCCTTAGCCACCCAGCAGAGAAGTTTAACCACAAAGCATAAAAAGTAAAGCTAGATTAGTATGTTGAGCTGTAAAATGCTTAAATCAACAGCTTCCTACATTGCCAGTTCTGCCGATATCCCACTATGACTTTGGAATATTGGACTATGTACACAGCTACTTTCTCTTACTTCAATGAGAAGAACTTTCTGTATCAGTAATGATTAGAAAAATTATCATTTCTGCATCTTGTGCTCTAAATAACTACTACAAGGACAACAACATGCATTGTACCAATTATAGGAAATGTACTGCTAATGTGTTTTGAAACTGTCTCATTGTTATTTCTTATTAAAAGTAATAAAAACCAGGTTCCAATCCCACCGAGTCCCAGCCGGTAGCACAGGCCGCGCGTCTGCCACGGGGGAGCTACCTGCGCCCCTCTTCCCCGCCTCTGCGTTCCTGTGACTAACTTCCTGTTCCAGTCCCACCGAGTCCCAGCCGGTAGCACAGGCAGCGTGTCCGCCACGGGTAAGCTACCTGCGCCCCTCTGCCCCGCCTCAGCACTCCTGCGACTAACTTCCTATTCCAGTCTCACAGAGTCCCAGCCGGTAGCACAGCCCGCGCCTGCTGGGTCACGATCCTTGGCCCACCTTCCCCTCCCTCACTCCCCCCAACCCTTTTTTTTTTTTTTTTTTTGAACCCCTCCAGTCCAACCTCCAGCACCGAACCCATCAAACATCTTGTCTGGCAACCGATCTGGTCCACGAGGCTACCAGGACTACTCAATCCCAAAGCTTCACCAGACCACGTCTGCCGGGATTCACAGAAGCTAGCAGCCAGAGCTCCAGCACAGAGTCAGGAACCTCTGTAGAGGAACCAGCTTGGAGTCTTCAGACCAAACGCCCATAGACACAGCATAACACTACCAAAGTGTAGAGGTCGCTTCCATACAAAATGATAACAAGGAGTAGGAGGCAATCTAAGGGCCCGTGCCCACCCAAACCAAATACAGAAGACACTATCATGGAAGAAAATGAGAATTATACAGATGAAACCTCTGAATTGGTATCATCTGAGGCAAACACACAAGTGCAGAAACTTATAGAGCAACTGAGATCAGAGATAACATCTGAAGTAAAAAAAGAAATACATGAAGTGGAAAAACGACTGGAGAAACGTATAGAGGACATCAGAGCAGAAATAATATCTAAAGTTGACAAAGACATGCCTAAATCAATAGCATCCCAAGTAGGGGAACAACTACACAAAAGTAGAAAGGAGAACAGAACAGAAATAATCTCTGTATTAGACAGAGAAAGGATAACCATAATGACAGACTTCAATACTATTAAAGATGACATCGATAAAAAATTATAGGAGAATAGAAAAATGATGGACTCCCTGATAGAGCAATATAGGAAAGACATAGATCGCATGAAACAGTTTCAAAGAGATATACAAGAAAATAAAACCTCGATCACAAGTTGGCAGAGCCAAATGAATGAAAATGAAGATAGAGTTTCCAACCTTGAAGACACAGTTGCAGCCAGTGAAAGAGTAAGAAAGGATCTCTTAAAAACAGCCAGAATGCAGTAAAAATAATTCATCATCTGCAAGACGATGCAAAAATGAACAACGTGAGATTAATGGGAATCAATGAGAAAGAAGGAGTCAATACAAATGACATAAAAAGAATATGGGCAGAAGTAATAGCAGAAAACTTCCTAAATTTGAGAAAACAATCAGACATTCAGGTAACTGAAGCCTACAGGACCCCAAATAACATCAACCCAACTAAAAACACGCGAAGACATATAATAGTCAAGAAACCAGAAATCCAGCTGAAGAATAATATACTAAAAGCTGCTAGAGAAAAGAAACAGGTCACATTTAAAGGAAAACCCATCAGAATAACAGCGGATTTCTCTTCACAAACCATGAAGTCAAGAAGAGCATGGAGCAGAGTGCTTCAAGTCCTCCATGAAAACAATTTTCAGCCCAGATTATTGTACCCAGCAAAACTCTCCTTCAAGTATGAGGGAGAAGTGAAATATTTCCATGACAAAGAACAACTAAAGAATTTCATGACATCAAAACCAGTGCTACATAATATTCTAACAAATATTTTAGAAAGGGACCAAAATGACCCGACTCCAACACATGAGAACAGAAAGATCCCACCAAATAGAGTAACCAACTAAAAATAGGAGGAAAAATTGATAAACACTAGCGAATAAGAGTCATGTCAGTCATAAGTCAATACATTTCAATTATAACCATCAATGTAAATGGACTCAATTCTTCAATTAAAAGAAATAGATTTGCAGAGTGGATGAGGAAACAGAGCCCAAAAATATGCTGCATACAAGAAACACATTTAACCCATAAAGAAACTCATAGGCTTAAAGTTAAAGGTTGGAAAACAATACTACATGCTCCAGCACCTCAAAAAAAAGCAGGAGTAGCAATCCTCTTTGCAGACAGTCTAAACTTCAAACCAACACTGATCCAACAAAATAGAGAAGTCCACTATATACTGGTTAGGGGAAAAATTCATGATGAAGAGGTAACACTCATAAATATGTATGCACCCAACATGGGAGCAGCAAGCTATATAAAACAAACCTTAATGGACCTGAAAAACCTCATATCCAATACTACAATCTTAACAGGAGACCTCAACACTCCCTTATCCAAAAAAGATAGGTCAAGCAAGCAAAAAATCAGCAAAGA
>PVJA010016460.1:16223-43632 GCA_004027025.1 Myocastor coypus
CACTATTTGCAGATGACATGATAATCTACTTAGAAGACCCAAAGAACTCCACCAAAAAGCTACTGGAATTAATACACAAATTCAGTAACATAGCAGGTTACAAAGTCAACACACAAAAGTCAGTGGCATTCCTCTACACAGATAACAAACACACTGAGAGACAACTTAGAGAAACAGTACCTTTTATGATAGCACCGAAAAAATGAAATACTTAGGAATCAACCTAACTAAGGAAGTAAAAGACCTTTTCATTGAAAACTATAGTACTCTGAAAAAAGAGATCTTAGAAGATCTCAGGAAATGGAAAGATATTCCCTGCTCCTGGATAGGAAGAACCAACATTGTGAAGATGGCCATACTCCCTAAATTGTTGTACAGATTTAATGCAATTCCTATTCAAATACCATTGACATACCTCACAGATCTGGAGAAGTCACTCCTAAAATTTATTTGGAACCAAAAAAGACCCAGAATTGCAAAGACAATTCTCGGCAATAAAGGTACGGCAGGAGGCATTACAATTCCTGACCTAAAGTTATACTATAAAGCTACGGTAATAAAATCAGCATGGTATTGGCAAAAGAATAGACTTGAAGATCAATGGAATAGACTAGAGGATGCAGAAGCAAATACAAACACACTCAGCCACCTTATTTTTGACAAAGGGGCCAAACATGTATACTGGAAGAAAGATAGCCTCTTTAACAAATGGTGCTGGAAAAATTGGCTCTCTACATGCCAAAAACTAAAACTTGACCCCAGTCTATCAACATGCACGAAAATAAAGTCGAAATGGATTAAAGATCTAAATACTAAAAGAGAAACATTAAATCTCCTGGAAGAGAAAGTGGGAGGAAATCTTGAAGACATCGGAGTAGGCAAAGAGTTCATGGACAGAAATCAAGTTGCACGTTTAACACTTGAAAGCATCAAGAAGTGGGACCTCCTCCAGCTAAGAAGTTTCTGCATGTCAAAGGAAATCACTAACAGAGTGAAAAGACAACCTACAAATTTCAAAAAGATTTTAACTAACAAGTACTCAGACAAAGGTCTTCTATCTAGAATCTGCAAAGAACCAAAAACCATTAGGGTTCCAAAATTCAAAGACCCAATCCAGAAATGGGCATCTGAGATGAACACTCACTTCTCAGAGAAAGAAATACAGCAAGCCTACAAATACATGAAGAAATGCTCCACATCGCTAGCTATTCGTGAAATGCAAATCAAAACAACACTTAGATATCATCTCACCCCAGTAAGAATGGCTATCACACAGAAATCAACCAGCAACAAATGCTGGAGAGGCTGTGGGGAAAGAGGAACCCTTCTCCACTGCTGGTGGGAATGCAGATTGGTGCAACCATTATAGAAAGCAGTGTGGAGGATCCTTACAAAACTAGAATTGGAAGTTCCGTTCAATCCAGCTATCCCCCTACTGGGAATTATCCCAGAAGAACTGAAAACATACCATAGCGATATCTGTGCACCTATGTTTATAGCAGCCCAATTTGTAATAGCCACATCTTATAAACAACCAAAATGCCCATCATTTGAAGAATGGTTAAAAAATATGGTATTTTTATACAATGGAATACTACTCATCCACAAAAAATGATGAGTTTGAAGACTTCATATACAAATGGATGTATATTGAACATATACTCATTAGTGAAATAAACCAGACCTATATTCTTAAATATTGTATAGTCTCCCTAATATAAGAACTTTGAAGAAGAAGATAAGAACTTAAGTGCATAACACAGCTGAATGTCTTATGGATTAAACAATGAAGTGACTGGAAGCAGATAAAGGAGAAAACATATCAAGAGCAAAACTATGCACTTATGTACACAGGATGAATCAGATATTGGTCTCAAGAACCTTCAATAGGTTCATCATATTGAACATAGCACTATGTAACACTAAAACTATGCTTGGAATGCATGTCACTCTTGTCTTTTTGATGTGTACTACTCCCGGTGTAAACTCAGTTACTGTCATTCTCTCTCCCAAGAGTAGTGCTTGGAAATAAGAGACTGGGCCAAATACCATAGTCTTGACAGGATATAATTTTGTATTTCCTTGAATTCCCAAATATCTGTGTAAAAATTTTGTAACTGCTTATATCACATTGTATGGAACATTATTAGAATATCAGTGATGGACAGAAAATATCAATTTCAAGCTAAGTCAAAGATATTTGATACTCAGAAAGCCAGTGATGATAAGCTCAAGTACCTATGTTATAGTGTAATGGTATCACAAAGCTTTTCTGCTGGAGGGTTAAGAATGTAAGATAACAGACCAAAAATCGGAGAAAGAGAAGGGCTATCAGGATAGCCAATATTTTGACCGTAGCCCTTCAAGGTCAATAAGGACTCAGGATATAAGAGAACCTGTGCTGTAATATTCTATAACTCAGAGGTGTCCCAAATTTCCTGGTCAAGGAGATTATGGAACCTCAGAGGAAAGGGATAAATGAACGATAGTGTATCTAAGGAGAGTCACCCAGAGAAAAACATTCTCTCAAGCTTCCACAGAAAGCAAACTGGCCAAGCAATGGTCATGACTCGTCACAAAGGCTGACACTAACAACAGTTCTACAAAGTACTGTATATGGTCCCAAACTTAATCCTGAGGGAATTTGACTCTGGAAGATTAAAAAAAAAAAAAACGAATGTTTTGTTATACAGGTCTTGCTTTGAGTTGCCCTTGATTACCCAGAAAAAAAAAAAAAAAGCTTAATTACAATGCATGAACCACAGAGCTAGATTGATGAGATCAGCTTCACGAGGCTTAGATCAATAGGCTCCAATATTACAAGCTTCACTGGTTGCCCACTGCAGTTGCAGAACATTTGACTGTGTATGTATCTGCTTCCTCTTAGTCCAAAGAGAAGAATTTTTTTTTTACCTTTCTTCTTTTTTTTTCCTTTCCTTTTTTTTCTTTTTAGCAACATCAATAGGGTGGTGGGTCATGCCCACACACTGTGCTCTGTAGAACTATTGTGAGGACAATATGCAATGTGTTAACTTTTAAAATAAGAAAGGGGAAAAGAAAAAAAATGTGATGTTGATTGAATGTGTGAATGTTTAACTGTTTCATCAATCTTATATACCTATATCTATTAATTTAAACTGATCTAACGATGAAAATGTGTAATATAACCATTGTTAAATTTATACAATAAAAATATTAAATCAACAACAACAAAAGAACTTGTCTTGATCACTTAAAAAAAAAAGAAAGAAAGAAAGAAATTATGGGACGTAATAGGAAAGGGATAAATGAAGTATAGTGTGTCTAGGGAGAGTCACCTAGGGAGAAAACATTCTCTCAGGCTTTCATAGAAAGCAAACTGGTCAAGCAATGGCCGTGACTCGTCCCAATGGCTGACACTGACAACAGTTCTAAAAAGCACTGCATATGGTTCCAAAGATAATCTTGAGATTTGACCTTGGAAAATACAAATGATGAAAGTTTTGTTATATAGGTCTTGCTTTAACTTCCCCTCAATCACCCAGCAGAAAAGCTTAATTACGAGGCATAAAACACAGAGCTAGATTAGTATGGTGAGCTGTAAACAGCTTAAATCAACAGCCTTCAACATTGCCAGTTTCACTGGTAACCTACTGCAGTTATAGAACATTGGACTATATGTACAAATACTTCCTGTTGATTCAAAGAGAAGAAAATTTTTTCTTTCTTTCTTTACCAATATTGATTAGAAAATTTATCACTTCTACACCCTGTGCTCTGTATAACTATTATTAGGACAACAATAAGCAATACGCCAATTACTGTAAATGTACCACTAACGTTTCTTGAAACTCTTGTATTGTTACCTCTTATTAAAAGTAATTTTAAAAATTTAATGACAAAAAACTCCCAATATATACTACAACTCCCAATATCTCCCAATATATACTACAAACTCCCAATATATACTACAAATTTCTTTCTGCATGAAATAAGTCTCTCAAGAACCAAAAATGTTGTTCTTGTTAATACAAGTAGTAAAGCTCTCTGCTTTGGATAAGATATACAACATTGGTCTGAGGTTTCAACATTAGTGTCTTAGTTACTTTTACTCATTGCTGGGACAAGTACCTAATACTCAAAATGAAGGAAGGAAACGTTTATCTAGTTCACAGTTTGTTGAGATTTCAGTTCATATTTGGCTGGACCAAGGGTGAGTGGAACAGGGCAGAAAGCATCCAGTTCACAACAGTGGAACAGCAACAATCACAACAGAGGCAACCAACCAAACAGGGCAGCAGAGCAACAGCACTAGTCTATCTCTCTGTCTCTCTTTATATTACATTCAGGCTCTCTGCCTCAGCCTATCTGCTTTAGACTACACCCATAGTCCCAGAAGTACTGAAAACACATAATCCTAGAGATCATGGATCAAGTCTCAAACTCTAGATCAGTACTAAATCACATAATTCCAGTGGATCATGGGGATCAAGTCTCAATCTATAGAAGTCCCTGCCCCATGACTGTATGAGGCTTTGGTGGGACAACTAGACATAAACCATAACAATTAGAATTATATTAAATTCATGCAACACTGATGGTAACTAGAAATAAGCAAATCATACAACTTATTTTTGTTATTTTAAAGGAATTAGCACTATGTTCAAACAAGACAGAGGATCTATAATTGGTTTAATTAGTATGTACTAGTCAAAGAAACTTTTATGATGAAATAATATCACCAGATGTGATGAAGCTATTTTTCAGTAACACGGCATCAACATATCTTGAATTAAATGAAGAACGAACCCTGTACGGTGTTACCTATAGTCCTCAGACACATAGTGAGGATGAGTTTAACACTTTTCAGTTAAAGAACACTATTTTATGTGTATGTATGCAACTTCTGACAAGAATAAACCTCTCCATAGTGAGTTTCTTCATTCAATATTTCCATCAACACTTGAATGAATTTTTAAAATTCAAAAGAGATGCACCTTGGATACCCAATAGAACAATATCAAAAGTGTGGCTTGGGCTGGCCAGATAGCTCAGTGGATTAAAGTGTCTGTTTATGTAGATGCAGGGGCCAGTTATTCAATCCCCAGTCTCCCATGCTGACCCTGCTGCTGGGGCACACTGAGATGGTGATAGAGACTGAACGTGGTGCCACATGCCTTTTACTCCAGTGCTTTAGGATGCTGAAAACAGGAGAATCATTACATAGAGAGTCTGATTTACGTAGTGAGATGTTGTAGATGCTGTAGACCCTGTACTAAATATGAAAAAAAAAAAAAAAGAAAAAACAAGTGTGGCTTAATAATTTACCTGGAACTACTAAATACTTAATGGAGGAGCACAACATTGGTTATCTTGGTTTACCGTATTTCTGTTAAACACGTGTCATGTAATGCCCAAGTCTTAACATCCCCATAATGTGCAAGTTGTTTTGTTTTCATGTATCCATATTCATGATGAGATGACTGTGAAGGGCCACCTAACCAGCTCTCCTTGAAGGAAGAGCGACTGTCTCTGTTTTGACTAAGCCTGGCCCTATTTCCTTGTATTGATATGTAAGAGCTGGCTAGGACTTTTGTCTGTGCTCTCAATTCACCTTAAGCAATGCATATTGGTCTAGCTGAGGTATTGGTGATAGTCTTTGAAGGTGGTATGCGTGTCTCTCTGGTAACCTACACCTGCTGCTACTTAATGCGAGCCTGGTCAAGACAGGTCCAAGAGCTAAAGCTCTTCACTGCCAGCTGGAAAGGAGCCTCAGACAGAGGCTATGACTTCCTGGAACTTGAAAGATTACATCAATCAAAGCTGAAGTACCAGACTATCCAAAACATCAGATACTATCTAAATAGCCTTATGCAGATTACTCTCTCTGCATATCCTCTGCAGGTGGCAGAGGTAAATGTAGGACCTCCACCTAGCTCAGCTCATAGTATTCACTCCCACAATTCTCAGTCATTCCTCCTCAAGCCACTCTTCCACTGAATAAAGCCGGGTGAGGCCTTGGATCGTGCTCTTGGTTCCAGAGAACCATCTTTGTGGCTGGACTTAGAGCCCCTTGACTTCCCAATAGTTATAAATATGTGTCAGTGTCTTTATTTTAGCCGTGGGTTGCATGGGAAGTGGTAAATTGGAATTACCTTCATGAGATTCCAATGATGTAACTTTGGGATTACAAATAGTGACTTCTCGGATCAAAATAAGGACCTAAAAGGGACTCCTAGTGACTATGTGTGTACATGGTAGACCCTGTGCTTGATGCTCAAACTGGGTTCTGTGCGGGGAAGTTCTGTTGCTTTGGAGGTACAGGCCAAGAGTTCTTATCTACATGCTCACCAGTTCTGGGATCAGGTCAGGGATGGAGTTCTGGTGGCACAGGGGATACAGGCCAAGAGTTCATACCTGTGCTCTGGCTGCTCTGGAGTCTGGTAAGGAAAGGAGTTCCAGTGGTCTGGAGGCCACAAGCTTAGAGCTCCTACTTGTGTGCCCACCAGACCAGGATCAGGTTGGGAAAGGAGTTCTGGTGGCAATGGGGTGCAGACCAAATTCCTGCCTGGGAACCTGTTGGTCTAGGATCGGGAAAGGGAAGCTTATTATTTAATTTGGAAGTCACTTGACAAACAAAAATTTCAACTTGGGGCCTTCATAGGCAAGGCCAATTGAAACAGGTAATGCAACCATTGGGAAATCTTCACAACTGTTACTATCTTTAGTTCCTTATAAAACCAGTCCCTGAGTTTGTCAGAAGTCAAAAGAATGCTAAGTATTTCCTTTGGTTTCTCCTTAAGACAGAACATAATATATGTGACAATAGACATAATTACTTGTTGATGTTTCCTATCTTTGTGTAGTCTTCTCTCCTGGAATGTGGGCAAGACTTGAAGCTAGTTTTTATCCAACTTAGGCAAAGATGGATTTGCTGTTATTAATGCTTGACAGTGTATGACTCTATTTCTCTTGCAGACAATAAATAAATAAATAAATAAATAAATAAACCCCTTATCCCAGCTAATGGACCCTGTCAGAACGTCCATATAGCAGAGTTAAGAATGCTGAGGGCAGCTAGCACTTGCAGTCCTGAGGGACAGGATCTTCCATTGGACAACTTTAAGAAACCATGTTCTTCCAGTGAACCGAGTGGGCTTAAAGTGAAGAGTCTTTAAGCCAAGCCTCAGGATGATGGAGCTCATCACTCACAAACGGCAGCCCCTAATGAGACCTGCACAAAAGGCCCAGCTTCACTCTAGCAGTCTTCTATGTCAAACCACCCATGACATAATTAATATAGATGTTATTTTGGGCCAGGATACAGCTTGGTGGTCTAAGTGCCTGCCTGGCAAGCACAAGAACCTGGATTGGATCCCAGTACTGCATGCCTTATTGGCCCTGGCCATGTGGCTGGTGTATGACTCTAATCCCAGCACTGGGGAGAATGAGACAGGGGGAACACTATGAGTCTGAGCTGCATGGTGAGACCCTGGTACCAGATAAATAAATAAATAAATAAATAAATAAATGAATGAATAAATAAATAATTGTTTTATATATTTACTGCAGGGTCTACAGGGTCTTACTAGTAGACCAAACTCAAAGTGATCATCCTCTTTTCAACCTCCCAAGCACGATTTATAGGTGGGCATCACCATACCCAGCCTCAGTCGCCAACTCAGTGCACCCTAGGAGCAGGTCTGGCACAGTTTGTGGTGCCAGAGATCGAACCCCAGCCCCTGCACTGTGCATAAGCAGGTACCTTAGTCCACTGAGCTTTGCCTAAGCTTGCCTAAACATGCACTTTAGACTGCTGAGCTGTCTTGATTGTCCTGCGCTATCTCACTGGACTAAGATCTTAAAAATTATAAAAGTAAATATATGTTATTTTAAGCTACTAAACTTGTGGTACTATCACATGCAACAATTTAAAAAAAAAGAAAAACTCATGCAGCATTTCCCCTTGGAATGTCCTAACTGAAGCTGTTCAGGTACTTACTTCTGTATCTCTTTGAATTCTCAATTTATAGCTAAAACTTATGCTCCAGTCACAGCCCAGGTATTCTGGAGCAGAGTTCTTACCAAGTGTACTGGCTTTGGCAGAGAACCCATCACAGATCAAGCATCTAGCAAGACTTGACATATTCCTTCAGTTCCTCTTGAGAAGTGAAATTAGCAGTCCATCTCAAGTTCACAAAATAGTTTTCCACCTGTGCATAATAAAGACTAGGTTTGTCCATTTGACCAAGTGATATTGGGAAATAATCCTAGCTAAGCAAACTTAATAAATTAAACGGGAGATAAATCAGGGAGTTTTAGCAGGTTAAAATTCTAAGTTGTAGCTCTTTGCTTTTTTTCACTATGTAAGTGACATTCAAAGCAACTTCTCTAAAAGATCCTATTGTTTACATATGTCACCAGCAGAACTCTTAACAGTATTCACATGGCTCATATTTTAGAGCTGCTCAATTTCAAGAGTTCAAAAGAGAAGTGCTACAACAAAAGTTTTATTTTCAGTATTATTTACTTTATTTAATCCGGAAAAGCTCAATACTATAAAAGCATTTTATCATCTGGATGCCCTTTGCTCCTCCTTAATGAAATGCAAAATAATCCTACTTTGGTTTTATTGAAATTGTTCTACATCCTTATTAAACATCTTTAAATCCCAACTACCCTTTTTAAATTTTTATTTACTTGACTCAGGTCTCACTATGCAACTCAGACTCATAGTGACCCTTCTTTCTCAGAGCTCCTAGCATTGGAATTATAGGCATACACCACCACCCCCAGTTTCAGTGGTCAGCATGGTATACGGGGGCAGGCACAGCATGCAGTACCAGGGATCAAACTCCTGTCCTTCCACTTGGCAGGCAGGCATTTAGATGGCTGAGCTATCTCCCCAGGCCCAACTATCTTTTAGTGTTTTGCAAAATATTTTGATGAACAAATATTACTTGATATCTACAAATAATTTATTAAGTTCACCATAACACTTTCAAAATCAATATTAAGTCTATGGCTATTAACAAAACATCTTATATGTCTTAATATACATGCAACTCTGTAGATGACAGTAGAATAATTAAAGTCAAATATTTGCTTTTGCTATTTTCAGGAGATGGCTTAAGAACCAATCCATAAGGATCACTTTTTCACAGAGTACCCCATTGTGTCATAAATATATAAGCATGTTTTCAATTTTGTAAGACAACATCTGTAGACTTTACAAACTAAAGTACTCAGCATTACTTGGAGCTGGCAAAGCAAAAACAAAAATCTAGCTGGGATAATCAAAGTAATCATGCTTTGCTTATATTTATAGGGAGACCCTTAAATCGAATTGAATTGTACATTACTGAAATGAACAACAATTTTAAATTTCCAAATATAATTAATAATATTGTCATAATTTCAAGAGATAAGTGTTTTTCTGCATCAGTCTAGACTATGTTAACCAGAGAAGTTGAATAAATTATTTTTTCTCTGAAAGGCTTTTCAAGATGAGAAAGTATCTTTAAATAATCCGAGGGATTTAAATACAGGATACACTGAGTACTGTAGTACCATACAGTAATGAAGCATAGAAAATAGAAACATGGAGAAAACTCTCAAAAATAATAAAAGCCATAATAAAACAAGATAGAGACAAGATACCTGGGATATCTCCTGAGCATTAAAACGTGGGCCACCTGAATAACAGGCTTCAGGTATTTTCTGCCTGTCTTCACGCTCAGTAGAGCAGGAGGCTCTTTCACCAGGAAATCTGACCATTGTACCTCTCCATGTACAGGTGCTATGCTGCATAGTTGATTATTATTTTTTCACTGTTATTCTCACCCTCACAACCTCCTCATCTGACATTTCCCACACTTGCAGAAAAGTATCAGAATTTAGCAAGAAGGAATCATTTTGATAATGAAGTCAGCATTCCAACTGGATAGCTCAAGCCAAGTTCTGAGGGCAACTGAAGGAAGAATTCTAGGATACCTGTCTGGCAAAAATTAGTTTCATATATCCTATCAGACTTTTTAAAGACAAAGTTGCTGGATAATGCTGCTTCTGTTGATCAGGAAAAAAAAAAAAAAAAAAAAAAAAAGCTGGAACATAGGAAATGGATGAGGTCCTATAATTTGAGTCTTCTTTCTTCTTTTAGATGAAAAAGGAAAGAAAGAGAGAGAGACACACACACACAGAGAGAGAGAGAGAGAGAGAGAGAGAGAGACAGACAGAGAGAGAGAGCCTGTCAAGTGCAAGAAGGAACTTACTGATCAAAGCATAGACTGGAAAGCCATTCATTCATAAATTTTTTTCACAAATACTCAGTGAGAGAGATCTATTCACTGAGCAAGAATATTAAGAAGAAACAGTGACATGAGAAAAAGAAGAAACTGAATTAAACACTGCAAAATGAGAGGACAGAAATTGAGGACCTTGTGGAATGCAGAAAGCAGCATAAGTTAAAAAGCTAGCGCCTGCCTGCCAGGAATCCTGCCACCCTGGCACAAGCACGTAAGTAGGGACCTCTCCACCTGCCTGCACCCTCCAGATCCCCCACCTGCCTTCCCAGAACCCTGCTGCGTCAGAGCAAGCACATAGGTAGGTAGGGACTTTTATATCTGCCTGCACCCACCTGATATCCCACCCACTCACCCAGAACCCCACAAATCAGGGGCAAGTGTGTAGGTAGGGACCTGGCTGTCTGCCGAATCTCACCAGAAACTTCCCCACCCAGAGTCCAGTGAAAGGTACTTGTAGGTACTTTTGCAGACCCCACATCCTGCATCTCCTGTGGAACCCTAGCAAAATTCACTGCAGAGAGGCTGGATTCAGACCCTCCCAGCTAATTGAGGAGCTGAACATCTTGCTAGAGGAGCACAGTGAGTTAACTTCCATAAGCAGCAGCAGGAAGAAGCAGAGTGCAGCAGCCAGATCCAACCAGCACATTTGGACAAGCTCCAACATGGTTGGTCTGGACCCGAATTTCAGTAAATGCCAACTGTATAACTGCACCAGAGCTCTACACCAAAGGGCAAAGGACAGCGCTATAAAATGACAAGGAAAAGGAGTAAGATGCAATCTCAGGCCCTGAGCCCACCCAGAATAAATGCAGGAGTCACCAACATAGAAGAAATGGGGAATCACACAGCTGAAACCTCACAATTAATAGCATCTGAAGTAAAGAAACAAATGCTGACAAGTATAGAAGAAATCACTTCAGAAATAATTGCTGAAGTAAAAAAAGAAATGCAGGCATTATTAGTGTCTGAAGTTAAAAAAAAAACTACAGAAAAGTATAGAGGAAATGAGATCAGAAATAACCTCTGAAGTAAAAAGAAATCTCTGAATTAATAGCATCTGAAGTAAAGGAACAACTGCAGAAAGGTAGAGAAGATATAAGATTAGAAATAATCTCTGAAGTAAAAAGAAAGCGTAACTATAAAGAAATAATAAATGCTTCTAAAGAAGACATTGATAAAAAAAATTAGAGGAGAACAGAAAAATGATGGAATCCTTGAATGAACAATTTAGGAAAGAAATAGATTGCATGAAGCCATAATGAAGTTCTAGGTTTAATATATTAATGTTGAATCTAGAGATATTAGCATTGCTGCATAAGTGAGTGAGAAACACAATGATACAGAAAAAAGTCTATCACACTTCCTGTTATAAAATTGAAATAACTGCCTTAAAATCATACAAAAGTAGAAACAATAAACAAACTATTATCACCTGGGAATATTCATGCAATTATGTACTTCAAACATGTACTAGTAAAAGTAAAAAAAAAAAAAGAAGATATATGAAGAAATGTAGGGCCGGGCGTGGTGGCTCACGCCTGTAATCCCAGCACTCGGGAGGCTGAGGCAAGAGGATCGATACGAGTTCGAGACCAGCCTGGGCTACAAAAGTGAGCTCAAGGCCAGCCTCAACTGCATAGCGAGACCCTGTCTCAAAAAGACAAAAAAAAAAAAAAAAAAGAAAAAAGAAATGTATTTCTACTGAACCTAAACATACTTTTTATTTATAATTTTCATTTATTTATTTTTTAATTTTTATGTATTTGGTACAGAGTCTCACTATGCAGATTTGACTCGTGGTGATTCAACTGTTTTCAGCTCCCTAGTGCTGGGATTACAGGCATATGCCACCATGCCCAGACTTGGTCACAGGATCCATGCACCCAGGGGTGGGGCCGGCATAGCATACAGGACTGGGGATCACACCCTAGTCCCTGTGCTTGCCAAAGCAGGTGTTTAGTTTGCTGAGCTATCTCCTTGGCTCCTAAACATACTTTTTCTTGCCATTATTCCTTAAGAAATATAGTATGTTGGCCATTTACATAGTATTTTTTACTGAAGTATTAAGCATTATACCTAATCTAAAATGGTTTAAAGCATATCAGAAAGTAAATGCTTAGGGTAGACAAAATTACTATAGCATGTTATATAAGACACTTGAACATCTTACATTTTTGACCCACAGGGCTCCTAGAACCAAAACTTCATGGATAATGGAGAATGATGACACAAGTATGTATACATATTAAGAATATATATATATATATATATATATATATATATATATATCCAGAAATAAATAAATATATATATATATATATATATAATTACACACATCTATTTATGTTTGTATACCATAATAAAAAGTTTATACCTTGCAGAGAGGTTTTCTTTTCCTTTTCTATTGTTGGTTTATAAGTCTTAAATCTTAGAAACCCAAAGTAGATCCTAATTTTTCTGCCCTGGGACTGCAGCTCCTGGCTTAGTTCCATTTTGATGAAATCTGTCACTGATAAAAGAGAGTTCAAGCTTCCCTAAACCAATTAAAATGCTTTTGCCTCAGGGGGTAAATAAAAACACATGATAGAACTAACACAGAGTGGAGAGTGGTAATCAGTATAGTAGTTCAGTATTGAACAATATTGAACACTGTAACAATAACAACTAATAAATCATTCTGAAAGGTACACTGGATATAGTTTTTCAAGGGCAAATAAAGTATACTCATGAGAATCAAAAGGATGCCTGTATTATTTTTATGGTCTATTTTAGAAATACTGACTTTTTAAAAAGTAAACTTTAAATTCTTTTCATATATGGTATAGTCATCAAAATATTTAAAATATGCCATAATATGTTCAGGTACATTATGAATTCATATGTAGACATATCTAGAGACTTATGTAAATCTATTTTGAATCCTCCTTAAATAATTTAAAGTTCCTTCTGGTTCAAAATATTTGTACTGCTTTGTCATGAAAGATTTTTATGTTTAAAGCAAAGTATAGTTATTGGTTTTATTTTTAAATGTTACTTTTCATTTAGCTTTAGACAATGAAACATATGTAAAATATTCTTACAACACAATTAATACTTAATAATACACAATTAATAATCAATGTAAAATATTATTACAATACAATTAATATTAATATTTTACTCCTGCCTTTTAAACTACTACTTTTTTGGGTAGAAATTTTCCCATCAGCTGTGCTTTAATGATTATGATGCTGCAATTAGAAGACGGACTGAAATATATAATCCTTTTGGCTTTCATGAAACATGTTTGCCTATTCATTCATTTGTTCATCTGTTCAATCTACCATCTCTGCACACCTTTCCTTCCCTTCTTACTCTACATCTCTTCATACTGTCATTTATCTACCCATCCACCCAACCAACCATCTGTCCATCCATCCATCCATCCACTCATCTAGTCAACAATATATTCTTCTATCTTTCTATTCAGTATATTTGAGCTCTTGCCTAGTTCATCAGTTTTATTTTTTCTGGAAAGTATTTTAATAATAATGGCAAAGAGGAAAACTCAGAAAGTGACAAGAATTTTGAAAAAGGAAAGTTGTTCATTTATTTCATGTTCAATGAGAAGTGTGTCCCTTAGAGGACAAGTGTATTCTCTGATCATAGACTTGCTAGCTAAAAGGCACTGATTAAAAAGTTAATAGTGGTTTTCTTTAACAAAAATGTTTTCTTTTCTCAAATAAACCTTTATATACAGTTCAGAATTTTGTATAGAACAGACCACATAAAAATGGGTTCAGTCCTACAGTTGTAGTAATTTGCAATACATCACATCTTTGTTTATTAGAGATTGAGTAGAATAGGGGTTGTGGTGAGAGGGAAATGTTGGTAGATGGTAATAAGCTTACAGTTATGAAGGTAAACAAGTTGTAGAGCTCTATTGCACAGCAGAGTAAATATAGGTAGTTTCATTATATTGAAGTAGTATATTTGAAGAAAGATAAAAAAGAATTTTGAACACTTTTACTACAAAAAATAACCATTGTTTCAGGAGACAGTTATACCTATGCTAATATTAGCGTTAAACATTGTATATATGTGTTCGAGTATCATGTCTCAAAAAAGTCATTTTTAAATGTCAATTAAAACCAGATTAGCATAATGACAGCATCTCTTCAAACTGTCATCTATGCATCCACCCATACATACATACATACATACATACATACATACATATATACATACATCTACTCATCCATCCATGAGTTGTTGAATTTGTGTTGTAGGTTTATGAAAATAGCTACTGTACCCTTGCTAGAGGTGCATATTAATATTGTTTATATACTTGGTAAAGCACCTGAAAGAAATTTCTGTGATTGTCTAATAGACTTTGCAAAATTATTATGTAAGGCTGTGGTAACCTTGCACTTCCATTCCAGTTATTGTGTATTTATATCCTGGTATTTGGCCACTTTTCTATTTGGAGTGTTTCTTTTTTTCTAGATTTATAAGAGTTCATTAAATAATGTGTATTAAATAATCATATATAGGTTATCTTGTTCATTAAAGTTTTGAAAGCTTAGTATCTGGTACTTTTATTACTATGTGTTTGCATACATAATTACATTCATTCTAGGGAACTGGTACACATACATAACACATTTCAATTATTTTTTCCTTCTCTCCATCTCCTTTTACTTTTCCAGCATCAAATTCATTTACATATCTTATAGACCTCATAAAGTTTGTTATAATATATACAAATAAAAGTATTTTTCAGTTTTATATATTTGTATATATATATATGTGTATATATATATATATATATATACATATATACTTTTATTATTACTTTTAGTAAGAAATTACCATGTCACAGTTTCAAAACATGTTAGTATGGCATTCACAATAATTGGTACAATGGATATTGCTGTCCTCATTATAGTTATACAGGGCACAGGGTGTAGACATGATAAATTTTCTAATGGTGATTGGTACAATAGATTTCTTCTCTTTGATCTAAGAGAAGGTAATTGTATACATAGCCAAATATTCCATAATTGCAGTGTGTTATTGGCGAAACTGGCAATGTTGGAAGCTGTTGATTTGAGGCTTTTACAGCTCAGCATACTAAACTACCCTTAAGTTTTACACATCAAGTTTAAGCTTTTCTTCTGGGTGGTCAAGGGCAAGTTAAAGCAAGACCTGTAAAACAAAATGTGTAGTTTTTGTACTTCTCAAGGTCAGTCAAATCCCCTCAGGATTTACTTTGGAATCATGTACAGTGCTTTGTAGAATTGTTGTCAGTGTCAGCCATCTAGATATCATGGCCATTGCTTGACCAGTTTGCTCTCTGTGAAAGCCCGAGAGAATGTTTTCTCTCTAGGTGACTCTCCTTAGGCACACTATATACCTTCAATTGCTTTCCTCTGTGGTCCCTTAATCTCCTTGAACAGAAAATGCCTATCATTCTGGTCTTTTAGATATATGCTGCTTCTAATGTAATTTCAGTTACTGTTATACTCCCTCTCAACTAAATGGTTGGTTTACAAGAAAACAAAAATGGTGTTAAATGAGAGTAACAAACTAGGAAAAATGCCAAAGGATGGACAGGCTAAAATTTGGTACATGCTTATATTTCTAAATATCTGTGTAAAAATGTACAGCTGCTTTTATCACATTCCATAGAGATTTATTAGAATAGTAATGATTTATGGAAAATACCAATTCCAAGTCTAAGATATTTGATGTTCAGAAAGACAGTGGCGGTAAGCTCAAGCACCCATGTTTTAGAATAATAGTATCACTAAGCTTTTCTTCTGGAGGACTAAGAATATAAGTTTACAGACCAAAAATTAGAAAAATAAGAAAAGGGCTATAAGGATAGCCAATATTTTGTCTCTAGCCCTTCGAGGTCAGTGAGGCCTCAGGACAAAACAGAACCTGTGATGTAATATCCTATAACTCAGTGGTTTCCCAAATTTTTTTTTTTTTTTGTCTTTTTGAGACAGGGTCTCACTATGCAGTTCAGGCTGGCCTTGAGCTCACTTTTGTAGCCCAGGCTGGTCTTGAACTTGCATTGATCCTCATGCCTCAGGCTCCCGAGTGCTTTCCTAAATTTTCTGTACAAATAAAAATATTTTAAGAATTGTTGCTCTCAGTTGGTGGCATGTGTGCAAGTTAAACCCATAGAAAGAGGGCCACCTGCGCAGACATATACCTATACATAGATATATACATATATGCATACATAAGAATGCAAAAGTGAGCCTGGTATGGTGGCACACATCTGTAGTCCCAGCACTTGAGAGGCTGAGGCAGAAGGATGGATGTGTGTGCGAGACCATCCTGGGATACAAAAGTAAGCTCAAGGCTAGCCTGAACTGCATAGCAAGACCTTGTCTCAAAAAGACAAGAAAAAAAAAAAAAAAGAATGCAAATGTGTACAACAGTGACACCACATCATAGAAATGTTGATATAAACAAAATGTATTTAAATGTCTATAACAACCTTTAACATGGCAAAGTTTTTAATCTTATCAATGTCAGAAAAAGTAAATGAAAACTACTCAATATTTCTCCTATTTTCTTTTGTCAGTAGGCTACTTGCTAAATTATACACACAT
Source organism: Myocastor coypus (assembly GCA_004027025.1). Classification (NCBI taxonomy): domain Eukaryota; kingdom Metazoa; phylum Chordata; class Mammalia; order Rodentia; family Myocastoridae; genus Myocastor; species Myocastor coypus. The sequence continues at coordinate 33,115 of PVJA010016460.1, forward strand.
TAAATTTATGGAACAACAGAGTCAGTTTTAAAATGATTTAGAATTCCAGCAAATCCTGCTAATTGCACAAAATTTAGGCAAATTGGCACACTCTTTTAATAGGCCTATATTTCTTTAAGTATTCATTTTACAATCTTCTATTATTAATGAACAATGTACATAAAATAATTTTCTGTGGCATAGAAATAGTAGCTATTTAATAGAATTTAGTACCTCATGGATTTCATGATCAAACCGTGAAGCTGTACTATTATTTGCACAATCAAATATCAATCATAAAACATGTGCAACATATGCTAACTATAGTGATAAACAATCATCTTTGACTATTATTTTCTAAAAATCTTTATTTTATTGTGGTAAAAATGTTTAACACAGGATCTCTTCTCTCAACAAAATATTGAATGTGTGATGCAGCATCATTTTATTAAGAAAGACTAATATTCACAAGGATTCTAATATTCACAAAGATTTTACTAAGAAAGACTAATATTCACAAGAATTATTGCACGTTGTTCATCGGAATGACAAATAGTACAAATGATATGGAAAACAGTCTGAAGGTTGTCAAAAAAAAAAAAAAAAAAAAAGGTACCCCAGCCAAGATACTGAGTGATAGTGAAAGGGCACAACGAGGAAGCATTAAGACAATGTAGAGAAAGTAGAAAATTTATCATTCCAGTTGTTGCAATCTCTAGGTTAGGAACCAGTTTTTGATCAAAAGACAAATTATTAGGAAAGGACAAGCAGATGTAATATTACCAATTATTAAATTTTAGTCAGCCAAGAGTGGTGGCGCATGCCTGTAATCCCAGCATTTGGGAGGCTGACGCAGAAGGATCAATGTAAGTTTAAGACCAGCCTGGGAGAAAAAGTGAGCTCAAGGCCAGCCTGAACCGCATAGCAAAATCCTGTCTCAAAAAGACAAACAAAAACAAACAACAACAACAACAAAAAAAAAACCTAAGAAAATAAAATGAAATAAAATAAAATTTTGGTGAAGAGTTTGGCAAAATTAAATGTGCATCAACTATCAAATGGCACTAAGTAGTTACAAACCTTATTAAATATTAGGTTTTATTGTTAGTATAATGATATGTTCTATTCTTTTTAGAAATTCTGGCTCATTGTTGGTGGGACAATATAAATCAGCCATGTTAAAGTATTTCAAATTAAAAAAAAAAAAAAAAAAAAAAAAAACATAAAATGTCATTATTCCAACTACACCATGCTCCAACCCACCTTTTTTTTTTTCTTTTCTTTTTAGCTTGCCCTGGCGGTGGGACTGGCACTGCATGTGGTGCCTGGAATCAAACCTCAGTCCCTGCAGTTGTGTAAGCTTTCCCAAGCAGGTACTTTAGACCACTAAACCATCTTGCTGGCCCAAACCCATCTTCTATACTCTAGGAAATATTCTAGCTAATATTCATTAGCTAGAAAGACATATTTGTTTGTTTGGTTGGTTGCTTGGTTGGTTGTTTGTCTGGTTGGTTGGATGGATGATAGGATGGTTGAATATCTGATTCCCTTTTCCAAAAGCAATCTACAAGAGATTGGATTTTGCTTGTCATGTTGACAATTGTACTTAGGCCCTTGAAGAAACACATGGTATGCAGCAAATTCTCAGTAAATACTGTTAAATTCTTTGTGCAAAAATCACAGCTAACATTGTACTCATGAACATTTTGTTTTGAAGTTTCCCTTCCAAAGCCGTGTGGTTTTCCATGAAAATGTGTTGACAACATTGGTAAGGGGATGCTTTTCATTTTATATATGAATGGAGCTTACCTTGTGTGCAGCCAGTTAACAAAGAGAAAAATATGGAAAGATGTGGGATTTTAATTCCATATTTGAAATCACATGTGAACATTCTGCTGTGCACAGCTGGATGACATCCCAATAAAGTTCAAAGAGCTGAGTTTTCTAGCACCTGTTCCTGAGGTATAATCTGTTTACACTTTTCATAATAAGATGAAACAGTGTTTTCAGAAAGCCAGTACATGAGAGTTCTAAACATATCCTGCTGGAATTAAATCTTCAGTCCTAAAAATAAAGCTTGCAGTGTTCAGATGAAAGAAAATTAAAACGTTTTATTTTAAAAATATGACATGGAAAATCATAATCCAAAGTAACTATACTAGTGTGAATAGGAACATCTTTTCTAGCTACAGGAGGCATATATTATATTAAGATCAAATTTAAATTTATAAACTACAGAGAATTTAGCTCAAAAAATACTAGTAACAGATTTTTATCATTTATAAAGATTAGATTACAAAAAAGCTAATAATAACACCATATGCTAATCATTTTTTGACTTCAAACTGAAAAAAAAACTCTATTTTAACAATGAAAGCCACACATAGACTAGTAGGTTGTGTGCTGGATGGCAGCATGCGTAAAAGATTACTTCAGATTTCATAATCTAACCAAAAATACAGAATGAAGAACAAATATCACTAACACTGACACCATAACAGAATATCAGTGGCTTCACAACTATATATTTCCAGTACTCTATTTATAATTGTGATCATATCATCACCTAAGTTCTATTACTGTTCTTAGATTGGGTTGTCTAAAAACTATGCCAACAAACTTGATCCAAGATTTAGTCAATGATGATAAAGAAAAACTATCTTTCAACCCCAGAAATACTAATTACATCTATTTGTCGCATATGTAGTGAGATTTTACTGTCTACTCACTATGTTAGGATCAGAGAACACAAAGAAGAAAAGGAATACATCTTTGGCCTACAAGCATTCATGTTTTGTGATGGAAATTGCCCTAGATGTATGCCAACATAACCTTCATGAGAAGTCCAAAATATGTACAAATGTTCTGCTAAATTAAATGTTACTAAAAAAAAAATAAAAAAAACAAAAAAAAAAAATAAATAAATAAATAAAAAAATAAATAAAAAAAAATTAAAAAATAAATTAAATGTTACTAATTTCCTTAAACACAGGCCAGTCTTGTTAAATAACCTATTAATCTGTGAAATTTACCTGTCATTCAATGATTAATGAAGTAAGATAAAGTTTTCATCAAAATTAAAAGTCTATGAAAACATAAAAAATGTATCCACCTAATTTTCTAATGTCAGTATAATTTTTTTTATTGAAAAGTGACTCCTTAAAAATTATGTATAAGCTGGATGTGGTGGTGCACGCCTGTAATCTCAGCACTTGCGAGGCTGAGGCAGGAGGATGGGTACGAGTTCAAGACCAGCTTGGGCTACAAAAGTGAACTCAAGGCCAGCCTGAATTGTATAGCAATACTCTGTCTCAAAAAATAATTATGTACATATCTAAATATCACAAATGCATGAAGACATAAAAAATAACTAACACACCAAAATCAAATAGGACATTTTCCATGAATACAAGGAGACCTAAAGCTAATTTACTATAGTCATCTACAGCTTATAGTTTTTGAGCTCATCTGTCATCTATTCAGAATGGAAAAAATATCAGGACCCAAGAGCATATGTTACACCTTATGTGATCCTTTTAATGTTTCCTCCATGAGTATTATTACTTATCTTCTAACTCTATTAGAATTAAATAAGTTACTTATAAAAGACACTTGTGATCTTCAATATATGGCAAGTAGTCTTTGTTTACTTTTCTATCTAAATATGTTAATATTATAAGAGATTGATAATAATGCTTAATACATGACAAATATTGTTTGTATTTTTTTAAACTTAAAAGTGTTAAAAATCACACTAATTCTGTAGGTATAATAAACCAGGCCATTAACCATGTTTTGTTGATGGCACATAGTTTCCCAGTACTCGGTCTAGATTCTAGAAACACAAGTGAATCTGTTAAATAACCTGTTAAATAATCTAGACTCTAGAATTATATACTCAGCAAAATGTGTACATCAAAATTAAGACAGAGGACTCTGAACAGCATGAATAATAGGAAGTATCAAGAATCTCTCTCTCAGCGCTTGCTTAGGCAGAGTGCAGCGGCCAGGGTTTAATCCCTGGCATGCCATGCGGGCCCTGCCTCCAGGACATACTGAGATGGCAATTGAGACTGGGCTTGGTGGCAAGCACCTGTAATCCCAGCACTTGGGAGGCTGACAATAGGAGAATCACTACAAGTCTGATCTATGTAGTGAGACCCTGTATACACTACTAAATATGTTTTAAAAAAAAAAAAAAAGAATCTTTCTCTCTACTTAGACAATAGTTGCACTGACAGAACCTGTCTAATTAAGTAACTGCAAAATTCTGGAGTCCTTTAAAGGCATATGACTTCCAAGGAAAGGCCTGGATAGTGACCAATGGTCATTTTTTGCCTGTTTCAAACCTTAACACAATAGCAGCTTCTTATTTCCACATCTAGTCCCATGGAAGGCAGACGTGGATGTGTTTCTGGAGCAATCTACACTGAGCTTTTGCAAACCAGAGTCACAAGTAAAGGACTCTGACTTCCAAACACAAGGGATGTGCTTCCATTGCTGATTACTCGTTCTGTTTACAGAACTACAGTCAATGGTGCAGGTGGCTAGTGTGGTGCTGCTCCCCACACTGTGAGAACATTACCCCTGCTACTTGTTGCCTGCCAAAGTATGTAAAAGGGCATGTTCATGCTATTCTGCCCAACTTCACAGTTCTCTTTTATCCTTTTTGGAAGCCATATAGTAAAGACTATGACAATTAAATATAGCAATACATATGGAGAAAATTATGAAGTTGACTGCACATGCTCACAGAAAGCCTCTGGCTCAGAAGGGAATGGGTAAGGACTTAGTTTTATGCATCAGGCTGACTTTGGGAACACATACACCATGCAACAACATTAACAACAATAAACAATAGAAATAATAAAATCAAAATGTGCAAAAGGGGTAAAATACAATTCCATGAGATATGTTATTCAATTCAAATGCCCAGTTTTTAATTACAATAAAACAGGCAGGAAAATATTGCTCACTCAAAAGAAAAGCATAGAGGCTGGAATTAATTATGGAATTAAGCACGTACTTAACACGCATGAGGCTGTTGATTCAATCCCTACATCATTCTCCAAGATCAAAAACAGTAAATCAATCCATAAAATATCTGATATTAAAGTTACCCAACCAAGACTGTGAAATAACTATCATGAAGATGCTCTTAAAACTCAGTGGAAATAAGGGAAGACTAAAGAAAAATCTCGTGAGTAAAATAGAAATATGAGTAAAAACATTTAAAGAACTAAAAGGAAAGCAAGGAGTAAAACAAAAAGTATACTGACGCAAAAGAGCAATTCATTGGATTCCTTTATGATAGCCATTCTTTCTGGGGTGAGATGGTATCTAAGTGTTTTAATTTGCATTTCATGAATGGCTAGTGATGTGGAGTATTTCTTCATGTATTTATAGGCTTACTGAATTTCTTTCTCTGAGAAGTGTGTGTTCATTTCAGATGCCCATTTCTAGATTAGGTCTTTCAATTTTGGGAACCTAATGGTTTTCAGTTCTTTATAAATTCTAGATAGAAGACCTATGTCTGAACACTTATTAGTTAAATATTTTTTTGAAATTTGTGGGTTGTCTTTTCACTCTGTTGGTAATTTCTTTTGATGTGCAAAAACTTCTCAGCTGGAGGAGGTCCCGGCTGTTGATTTTTTCAAGTGTTAAATGTGTATTTTGATTTTTGTCCATTAACTCTTTGTGTACCCCGATGTCTTCAAGATTTCCTCCTACTTTCTCCTCCAGATTTAGCATTTCTGTTTTAATATTTAGATCTTTAATACATTTTGACTTTAGTTTAATGCATGGTGATAGACCTGGATCAAGTTTTAGTTTTTGGTGTGTAGAGAGCCAGTTTTTCCAGCACTATTTGTTAAAGAGGTTATTTTTCTTTGAGTAAACATGATTGACCCCTTTGTCAAACATAATGTGGCTAAGTGTGTTTGTAGTTGCTTCTGCATTTTATAATGTATTCCATTGAACCTCAGGTCTTTTTTTTTTTTTTTTTTTTTTTTTTTTTTTTTTTTTTTTTTTTTTTTTTTTTTTTTTTTTTTTTTTTTTTTTTTTTTTTTTTTTTTTTTTTTTTTTTTTTTTTTTTTTTTTTTTTTTTTTTGCCAGTACCATGCTGATTTTATCACTGTAGCCTTGTAGCATAACTTTAGGTCAGGAATTATCATGTCTATTGCCTTATCTTTGTTGCTACCTAGGATTGTCTTTGCTAGTTTAGGTCTTTTCTAGTTCCAAATAAATTTTAGGAATGATTTCTCCAGGTCTGTGAGGCATGTTGATGGTATTTTGATAGGAGATTGCACTGAATTTGTATAACAATTTAGGGAGTATGGCCATCTTCACAATATTGTTTCTTCCTTTCCAGGAGCAAGGAATATTTCTCCATTTTATGAAGTCCCCTAGGATCTCTTTTTTCAGAGTGCTGTAGTTTTCATTGAATAAATCTTGTACTTCTTTAGTTAGGTTAATTCTTAAATATTTCATTTCTTTGGTGCTATTGTAAAAGTTGTTGTTTCTCTAATTTCTCTCTTAGTGTGCTTGTTATCTGTGTAGAGGAATGCTATTAACCACAAGTCATAAAAAGTAAAGCTAGAGTAGTATGCTGAGCCGTAAAAGGCATAAATCAACAGCTTCTGACACCATCAGTTCTGCCAATAATCTACTACGATTATGAAATATTGAACTATGTATACAGCTTCTTTCTCTTACTTCAATTAGAAGAAATTATTGTATCAATAATGATTAGAAAAATTATCGTCTGCATCTTGTGCTCTAAATAACTACTATGAGGACAATAATATACATCGTATCATTTATTGGAAATGTACCACTAAAGTGTTTTGAAATTTTCTCATTGTTCTTTCTTATTAAAAGTAATCAAAAATTACCGGGGGACACCCACTTGGGACCCCCCTCCTGTCCCTCTCTTGGACAGTAACTTTCTTTCCCTCAATAAATATGTTCTGCTCATTAAAAAAAAATAAAAGTAATAAAAATTAAATTGAAAAGAACGATTCATTGGAGTCAATCAAAGGCATATTTGAAGAGGAAGGTTAAATATCAGTGAACTTGAAGTTAAGAAAAAGTAAATTATTGTGTATAAGAAATGATTGAGCCGGGCGTAGTGGCACATGCCTGTAATCCCAGCACTTGGGAGGCTGAGGCAGGAGGATTGGTGAGAGTTCAAGACCAGCCTGGGCTACAAAACTGAGCTCAAGGCCAGCCTGAACTGTACAGCGAGACCCTGTCTCAAAACAAATGAACAAACAAACAAAAAAAATGATTGAGGAATAGTAAACACAAATTAAGGTTCTGTGAACATCATTAAACAGATTGAAATACACATTTTAAAACTATGATTAGAATGTAGAGAGTTAGAAAATATTTTAATAATTATTATAAGTGAAAATTTGATGGAAGACTTAAATACAAATATTCAAGCAGCTCAAAAATGAGCAGGGATATAGCTAAGCTGCACAAGTATCTGCCTGGCAAACACAAGGTCCTGAGTTTAATAACTGGAACTGAACCAAATATACACACACATACACACACACTCATGGGCACCCGCCACCCAAAGTTCAAAATAACTCTGAATAAACACACCTCAGAAACTTACATTAAGATATATCAAGGTCAAAATTCACAAAACCAAAGGTATATACTGAAAACTAATATTTGTCACATAGTAGGGATTTTCAATAACATTTTTGTGAAATTTGTCATCAGAAACTATGGAGGCCAGTATATAGTAGAACCAAAATATTCAGAACACAAAAAGAAAAAAAGAAAAACCCAACCCAAAGTTTTATAGCCAGAAATACCACCTTTCAAAAGTGAAAGATTAAAGACATTTTCTGACAAAGCAAAAGGATGAGAGCCTATGACCACTATGTCTGCCAAGCAAAAATACTTAAAATTGTCCTGCAAGATGAAATGAAAGAACAGTAGACAGTAAATTGAAGCTATATAATGAAACAAAGACACACTATCTTTTTTCTGCTCACCATATTATAATTAAAAGTCCATAACAAGAAAATCTTCAAAATTCACAAGGTTATGGAAAATAAGCTGTACACTTAAGAAGAAATTAGAAGAAAATAAGCTGTACACTCAAAGAAGAAATTAGAAGATAAATTTCAAAATATACTATTGAAAATAAACACTGAATATACCAAAATAGGAAACATAGCCAAAAACAATGCTAAAGGAGAAATTAGCAGTTATATAAGCACATATTTTTTTAAAAAAAGAAAAATCTTAAATCAATATGAGGAAAATGACAAGAATATGAACATTCCATAACAATATAGTAAAGCTTTGAATCAAAGCAATAAAAAGCCAGAATATGTTAACATTTCACAAATATAGGGAAGTAAGTTATATTGACAAACTACCTGACACCTGCAATGTAAAGGAGGAGGGCCTGGTTTTTGCTCATGCTTTCAGAGGTTTCAGTCCATGGTCCATTATCTCTTTGGTAGAAACATCATGGTGGAAGACTATGGTGGAGCAAAGTTGCTGATGTAATGGCACAGAAGGTAGAGCACAGGGAAAGAGCAAGAGATATACTGTACCCTCAAAAGGCATGCCCTCAATGACTTCCCTCCTACAAACTGGCCCCACTTCTTAACAGCACATCAGGTGTGAATACTTCTCAAGCAACTCCTTTAACAGGTGTAGCACCTCTATGGTCCCGTCACATTTTTGGGAGTTCATCTAGTCAAGTTAATGGTTAAGATCAACTGGTACATAAGGACTGAAACTGTTACAGTTTAGATCTAAAGGATTTTCCTCAAATCTCCTATTTATTTATTTTTTTTATTTTCCAATATATGCATTTATTAGTACAGATTCACTTTTAAAATACTAGTTTTCATTGTAGCATGTTTATACATACATAAAATAGTTCAATTACGTCCATTACCCTTTCTTATAATCTCATTCCCTCCTCCTCCTTATTCCCTTAAAGAAAATATTTAAAAGGTTAAAATTGCCAAAAAGCTGACAAATTGATACAACAGCTAGAGAAATCACTGTAAAATACACTTCCCTTTCTTTTGTGAATAAACCCTGGGAGGAATCATTTTATAGCATGAAGAATTCTGCTCTCTTGTGTGAGTACCTACCTGTCTTCTTATTCTTTACATGTTCAGATTTTCACATATTGACTTCTCCCATAAGACTGCATTTCACAAGGTAGAGAATAAAACATCATTATATACAGGTTTAGGAGTCAATAAAAGTTAAGGAAAAGGCATCAAATTACTCAGACGTACTTTCTTTGATAATCCCCTCTCCAGCTGATCATATCCAATATACTCTCCATAGAGTAAAGCCAAAGTTTCCTATTGGAAAATAGTGAAATATTGAGTGACTTCTCAGGGATCATAGATCTTAGATCTCCTTCAGGGGCCACATGATTCTAGGACCTGACAGATATTTAGACCTTCTAAAGTGATGAAACATGATCCTTTACCATTCTATTCAAAAGCACAAAAGAACTTTGGTGAATACGGATGTTGCCAGAAGATACCCCTTAAAGAAAACAAACAAACAAAAAAAGGACTTCTTTCAAATAAATATCTAAGAATGCTTCACATTGAATATCTTTGTTAGAATCAAAACATTAAATCTCCTATTTAGAAATAGGGATTTTTAAAGGTATTTGGATCGAGGGAGCACTGTATTGATCAGTGGAATTATACATTGATGAGTTCATATCTGAATATGATGTCAGGAGGCAGGGCCTAGTTAAAGGAGGTAGGTCCCTGACAGCAACCTGGAATGGTGTGTTTTTGTCCCTAGACCTTTCTTTTTTTCTGCTTTCTGGCTGCCCTGGAATGAGTAGCTTTCTTCCACAGTTTCTTAGAGCCAGTAAGCATGAACTGAACCCACTGAAATCATTAGATAAATAAACTTTTCATCCAAATATATATATATATATATATATATATATATATATATATATCAGAAAACTTAGCCAGGACTCAGGATCCAAAATCAATATGTTGCATCTCCATGTAAGTCTGATAAATAATGAGAAAATGAAATATAAAAAAGAGAGTATCAGAATTTCAAGTACAGCCACATTAAACATCAAGTTATTTAGTTAACAGAAAGGTGCCAAGTCTGCAAAGAGAAAATTAAAACCGAAATGATTGCTGAAAAGGTATGAAAATCTAAAACAATTGCTGGTAGAAATAAAAGATTTAATAGGACAGATCAGATGGAATATTTATTTGCATAATCTACAGGGATATAACATAACTTATTCCCCACAAAAATGTATACACACTTTACCAGTTGACCATAGTAATAAATGTCAGGAAGATAATAGCTACCGCTGTGAGCACCACTCATAATTATAGGGCCCAAAGATCACATAACATTCTCATGATATCTCAATAAATTTAATATTAAATTATTTATACAATTTTAAATTTTCCTAATATATACATTTTTCTAGTAGGTTACCCAAAATTTGTCTTTGGATTCAACACAATTCCCATCAAAATTCAATTGTACTTCTTA